>APFE031060656.1:39430-119098 GCA_000404065.3 Pinus taeda | reverse complement strand
ATAAGATGGGTTTTATGGTGACTGTTCTTTACAAATGAGGGCTATATGAGCAAGATGAGGCACAATGAGAGGGGAGGCCTGGGAGGTTCATCAAAGTGACCAGGTGTCATTTTGATTCCTTTCAAACAGAACATATGGCTATAGCACCGGGGGGGAATATTTATAGACATTTTGGGGTTTATACACCATGGTGTTTATAGTAATAGGGATAATGGGGTATAGGGAGCTAAGTAGTAGGGTTAGTAGTTAATATGAAGAAAACACATGAGTGAGGAGTAGTTCAAAATGAAAAGATTTTGCACAAGAGATGTGGCCTTTCCAAACCATAAGAATGTTAAACATTTGAATCTCTTAAGCTTTATGCAACTTGGGGAAGGGAGTTAGTAATGAGTATTTTACAAATGAAAGACAGGGGAGTTAGTCATGCTCCAGTGCTATTCTTCCTGAAGATGTTTCAGCAACTTTGACCTTGGAAGATAAACAATTTCTGCAACCCCAGCTACCTACCCACCAATTTCCTAACATTTTTTGTTCCTTCTTGGAGGGTGCACTTAGACTTGCAAACCCTTTGAATGCCTTTTCCTTTCATTGGCTTTTCTTTCATTTCCTATCTAATGCAACCCTTATTCCTTCCAAGGTCCCAGATTAGACAGTTGGGAACCTTTGTTTCTCTACCTATCTACTGATCTGCCAAGATTAAACAGTTTGGACAGATATCATTCTCTATTCTACAACAAGTAAATTGAAAACATGACATGATCCAGATTAGACTGTTGGACCATCCATCAAAATTAAGTTCATGTCAAAACTGAGACAGGCATTAGTCCTTTTTGAGGAAATATGTGATCTTTGCATCATCAAAGCAGAGCATATTTAGACCTTTGATCTCCAATCATGAAATATGAAACCTATTGGTATAGGTATCTAACAAAAGGTATGCTCACACTCAAAGAATCTTTAGTAGGACATCAAGACTTATAGAAAGAACCATTGTGGATGAAAATATGGACTTACATTTTTTTTTCTCGCGGTTGATCACTACCTTTGGTTAGTTGGAAAGAGGAAACTTCTTGCATGGGATCATATAAGGAAAAAAGGATTTCAAGGCCCTTCCCTATGCCATCTCTTTAGAGTTAAGAAGAAACAATGGAACATCTCTTAAATTCATGCTCTTATGAAGATTCCATTTGGTCTAATTTTTTGTCTCTTTTTGTTCATCTAGACCACAACTATAATAGCCTAATCGAAACAATGGAGTAATGGTGATTTCAGCTATTTAACAATCCAGTTGTTGACAAAGCCTAGGTGCTAGTAGGAGGATTTGTCCTATGGGAAGTGTAGAAAGAAAGAAATAGAATAATTTTCCAACATAAGAAAGAATATACTTTAGAATATACTTTACTCTATATGGTAGATCATCAAGAGAAATATCATAGAGACCATCCTCTCAGAACCATGGTCTCAAGATGATTAGAAAACAAATATCTAGGAAGCAACAATTTTAAATAAATTAGAAATTTCCCAGACCATGAATTTTCTAGCTTTAACTAAGCCTCCTCCACCTCAAATTCGTCACCTTCCTTCTTCGCTCCTCTCCCCCAGGTTTTATCAAGTTGACTTTTTACGGTGCCTCCAAAGTAAATCCCAACGCTATCGTATTTGTAGTACTTTTCATAGATTGGAACAAAACAACCCTAAGAGTATGCATTGCTAACTATGACACTACTAGCAAAAATATGGTTGAATTTATGGCTTTAGAGAGGGACCTTCAATTGGAAATTCTGACAAGTTATTCCAAGTTACACTTGGATGGGGACTCTTAGCTAGTTATTTCGATAACTCAAAAAATTATATTTGGTACCCCAATATCCAAACTAGTCAAGTTGGTGGCTCAAACATATAATGTCTCATATTCAAGCTCTTATATATCACACCCCATTTTAGAAGAACAAGGAATAAAGTTGTCAATCTCTTAGTTAATCTGGGAAGTCAGAAATTGGGTTTAAACTTCCACTCAACTTGGTCAATGGAAAATGACTTAACTAGGTTGAAATCATTGCACACCACTTTGGTGGAAGATAATAACTCCTTGATGGGGGCAGACACATAGGAGTGAGATGAGCTTAGGAGGAGCACCTACCATGCTACCTAATATGGTTATCACCCCTTGTTATTTGACTAGTAGGTCACTTTTTGTCTACATACTATCATCTTCTCTATTGTTATTTTTGGTCTTTGGGAAAAATTATAACTATTACATACCAACCAATAAATGCGGTTTCCAGTATGGCAAAGTGAGGAGGGTATATTTTTGGCAATGGATGTCAATGGTTGTTAATGAGGTAATGTGATTTTTGAAGGCAATAAAATTAATTTACAATTTATTTTTTTGTGATATGAAAGTGTTCTTTTCTAATTGAAATGGAACTCCATAGACCATCATTAAAATTATTTATTATTTATTTATTTAAAATTTAAGATTCTTTCTTCTTGATAGGGGTGTACATAATATTGAAGAGGGTGCATTGGGGGATGAACCCGCCACCTTGTGATATGATGTGAATCAATGAGTAGGGGGTGTAGCCCGACCCCAACATGCATCTACATGCAGATCCCCAGTTGGCCATTTATGGCTATTTATCCTTGAAACTTGCCATTGTTTGTGAGTTTTGGGTGGAGGCTTTGAGCATAGGAAAAGTTGAGGAGTAGAGCTCCCTGCTACTGGTGGAAGCACGAGAGCTTATCACTACTAAGTCTTCGTTTATTTGGGTGTTGGGTCATGAAAAGGAGTGGTCTAAGCATTGCATGTTGTTGGTGAAGTCAAGGTGGGAGGATTGTTTTTCACTGGAAAGAGCAATTCTTTTAGTGGGTTCCAAACATTGCATGTGCCAGCGAGAAGATATCTATCTCTTGTAGTTTGGGTGTGGTGGTTTAGGTTGTTTTTCTCTCATTCCTGTATTATATGCTTTCAACTTTATCTAGTTTCTCAATTCCAGTGTATGGTTATTTGTTGGGAATTATTGTTGGGATAAGGGAAAGAGTCCATCTCACTAATTTTCATCCTGGTTCTAGTTGTTTAGCATTTGAGTGTATTAAGGTTTTTTGAGTCCGTGAGTGCCTAAGACACATTTATATATGGTGGTCTCCCCTGACGATTTTGTGCAATTAGATTCAATATCTTTCGCCCTCCTAGTCTAATATGGGTGTGTGTAAATTTGGTAATGTTGGTCTTCTGGTTGGTCTTTGTCTTTGGACTTGGTTTAATTTTATAGGGATGAGGGTTTCTATTCCAAGTGGAGTAGGCTTTGTGTTGTTTGAGTGTGGAGATCTCTCACATAATTTAGTCTAGCATATGTGGTATAGAGACAATTCCATTTTTTGCGGTTTGGTTCCCACTAGTGCATCATATGTTCTATTCTCTTGCTCCTTTCTAGGTCACAAAGACTTCACCTATTGCTACAAGGGTGACCACTATTTGGTCTCCATGCCTCCCAGGTAGCAAATGTGTTGTAGGAGGGGGTGGGGAAAGTAGCTTGCAATTCCAACGAAGAGCCAAGCTCTTCACTTAGGACTACACTACCACCTATTTTAATGTTATTCCTCCGTAGGTATGGAGGGAAAATAGAAAATTGGAAACACAGGTAGGGGAATAAAGACAATCCCACTCAAACTCTGAGATTCTAGATGAGGTTTCTATTTGGGTTTTTGATCCTGGTCATACCACGGAATGGAAAAAACAATAATTAAACTCAATATTGTTCGGAAGGAAAAACAGGTGGAATGGTATATTGTCTTTTATTCTTTGGAGGACATCAAGAGGATGTTGAGGAACTAATTATTCACTTTGGAAAGGCTAGATGCAAGGTTGGGAAACGTGGAAGGACACATCCATTGTGATTTGGAAATTGATGCACCTCCTGGATCGTGTGTCAAGGACCTTGCCCCCATCTCCTCCTCTGATATGAAATGATTTTTATGCTTTCTAGTGTTCTTGTTACTCTTATATGTTATTCTTTGGCAACCGAGTAGAAATAATTTTTTTTGTAATCTGGACTAGTTGGATGGTTTGTGCTTTCTTGTTGTTTGGGGTTAACAAAGAATTTTGGGCTATGGGTAATCTTATATTCACTGGAGAAAACATATATCCACTCAGATGGATAGATGTAACAACCATGTTTCTTTGAGCTATTTTGATAATATAAAAAAATTAATTTACAAAAAAAATATTCTTCCACTTCATGCTCAGAGTTAGAATTTTTTCTTTTTGGGAGATGTAATATATAGATAATAATAAAAATTATTTATATATTTATTTATAGTTATAAATTTACTATTTTTACTTATTAATTATTGGTATTAAAAAATGAATTTATTTATTTTATTTTTTTAATTAACAAATAATTTTGGAATGTTGTTTTAACATTTTTAGAAATTGTTTTAATGTTTTTAAAACATAAACACATAATTTTAAAAAATTTCAAGCGATCTTTTTGGATAAACCATTTTTGGTTTCAATAATTGTTTTTTTTTTCAATAAATATTTCCATTTTAAATTTTTAGAATATGTTAGCAAATCATGAAAATGTTCATCTTGGTTTTCCCCTTGAGATATCATGTTTTAGCAAGATTCACATAAAATTTTTGCTTAATTTTAACATCAATCTAAACCATCCATGAAGGAGATTTAAGAGCCAATAAATGTCCACAATATACATATACTGAATTTAATGTCCTCGTGTGGCCTATATTAGCCACCCTATCAACAATCTCATCTAGAATTTTTGTGTCAGTTCAGTAATGTCATTCTCATGCAATTTCTCTTTCAACTTAACCAATTTCCTCTTGAATTGGATGAGGAGTATGTTCATAATATTATTGAACAAATCTCTACACCCTTTATTGGGCACAAGAGTGTCCCTTCTCATGAAAAGATACACCTCTCCTATTACACACACGTTTATTAGAGTCAAAGTGGATCCTGCCCACATCAGAAGTTAGGGGATGGATGAAACAATGTCAGGCATAGGAGGGATAAAATGAATATGGAACTGAGAAAAAGTTGATCCTGTTAGGGATAAAGAAAATGTTAGAGGCCAAATAAGAGGACCAAGGTGGTGAGCTAAGATGGACAGAGGGAGAAGAAAAGAAGGTTTTAAAGACATCCATATACTAGAATCAACTACAAAAATTCCATATAAAAGCTAGAGGGTCTAGAAGACATGCCAAGGAATAAAAAATATTGAGGAGAGAATAGCTTGAAACCAAGAAATATAAATAGAAAGTCAAGGAAATTACCTATGAAAGAACAAGTTGGACAAAGAAATCAGAGCCATGAGGAACCATAATCCACCTCTCAAATTGCCTTGAATATGCAAATACAACTATCCCTTATGTTGGATGTTATCACCTCATTGCTTGAATACTTGCTTATGCTTGAAATGACAATGAATCATGGGAAGGTTAGCTAGGACTAGATCATATGCTGGTTATAAACTACCATAAACTTGCACCATGGATATGATGAATCTCCACTTTAGTTCATACATTAAATCTATACAAGAACCCATTGCAACCACCATCATATAATTGTTAGTGTCATGGGGTACCATGCAATTGGAGTGAATGCAATATTATGAGCTTGCGGTGCGGTGTGTGCACACCTCCATGCAAGTGGAGTGAATGCAATATTATGAGCTTGCGGTGCGGTGTGGTGTGGTGTGGTGGGGTGGCGTGGGTGAAGGGTAGGGGACGCATTACCACATTCTCACCATTGAATGCCTATTAGGATGATGGTAATGTGTCCCCCTACTTATCATTGATCAATGATCCAATTCAAATTAATCTTAGTAAACATTACTTATCATCATCATTATCAATAAAAAATATTTTTTTCTTTTTTCTTTTTTTTCTTAAATAGAATTTCATAATTATTTATCTAAAATTGTTTATTTATCTTAATAAGTTTACATATAGTTTTTCCATAACACATTAAAAATTCTGAAATATAATAAAAAAAATCATTTTCCCATTTATTTATTAATTAATTTTAATTTACGAAATTAATTTAAATAAATGAAAAAAAAGCATTAATGGATGAAATCAAACTAATTTTAAACTTATATAAGTTTTTATTTTTACAATTTTGAGCATGAATTTGACATTTATACTATTTGCATTACACTTAAATTCCATGATTCTCTTGCAAAAGGTTTCATGTCCTATTTGTTATTTTATTTGTTTAATAATAATAGTTAAATATAATATATTCACACTAAATTTAAAATCAAAACATATTAAATGAAAAAATAATAATTTTGTTCGCTTCATTTGTTTTAATTTTTTTTAATATAAAATATCAAATATTTTTTATATAATATGTAATTATTTATTAAGATTTTTTTTTGGAGATGATTAAGTTATGGATCACAAAGCTTAAATTCTAATATTAGAATCTTACATGGAAATTCTACAGGCTACAACATGTTCTTTACCAAGCTACAATATAGACAGGGAAAAAAATCTCTCAATCACAACATCAAGTCACAAGTCTTGGTTACCTAATATACAGTTCTGTTGTCAAGTCTATTTCTGCATTGCTTCTCCTTTTCCACTTTGTGCCTCTTCTACTGTTTCTCATCAAATTTCTTATGTAGACTACTTCACTTCCAAAATGTTCTTTTTCCATTCCACATTGTATATTTTATAATCAAGCTATGTTGGTTGTTTGTATTATTTGCAGGAATATGAAATGAGACATTGTCTCTTGGTATTCTAAACATTGTTCACAACCTTGTCTCTTCATTTTCAGTTCTGAAAATATTTTTTTAATATAAAATAGTGCTGAAATAAAACAACTCAACCATCAATGATTACAAGAGATAGATTAGATTTGTATTATCTTGTATTATACATTTTGTTCAATGAAAGCATATATTTTTCAACTTGTGTCTCAATATTTTACATTTCATTTGATCATATTCTGCCTTCACATTGCTTTTCATAGCCTTTACACTTCACATCAATTTCAACCTTTTTCATTAAAGCATAAATTATCACCAATTCAACATTCAGCTCACCATTTCAACATTCAAGATTCAACATGAATTATCATCAATGTGGTTAATGGCATTAATGCCACTATTACCAACATTCCCCCCCTTTGGAATTGATGGAAACACATATATTCCTCCCCCTTTTACATCAACTGAAAGAGGTGATAGTGGTCAAGTATTCTACTTATTCAAGTCATCTGACCATTCTGTTTGTTGTAGAAAATAATCAATAGTGAAAAATATTTCTGACAATGTCGCTCAGAGAAAAATATGCAATGCAATGTTGCAAACCTTTCAAGGTGTTAAGAGGTTTCTTCTTAAAAGATGAAGCTGATGGGTTGTCTCGAAATGTCCCTGAGAAGGTTATTAACTCATGAAACAACTTTGAAATTGAAAACATGCCTTTGAAGTATTATCTCCCTTTTGCTATCAATTGCATAGCACCTGCAACATCTCCAAAAATTTGACCATGTGGTGATTTTTACTGAACCAAACTTCTTAAGGCAACACCCACTAGCTATGATAACCTTATAACATCCCATAAAACTATCCAAACCTCAAAATTGCACCTGCCTTATCAAAATGGGGAATCATGACCAATGCGCAACATGTCCTGCTGCATTTCTACATTCTTCATCAAAAAGCTAACCTCCATGGTTTCGGCCAATAAAAACGTTGGACACCATAGTAAAATATAAGCATCACAATAGTAGTCTATGAACATTGAAGCCTTTGGAGATTATTTTGTTGATATGAATCACTCCAGACTTTGGAGTTGAATGTTGGAGTTGATATGCCAATAGATGTTAGAGTTAATACCAACGGATTTTAATGTGTGTAAGATGCATATATAATGTTATTGGACACTAGAGTTTGAAAGTTGGATTATGGAAAACAAAAAATTGTTTATATGTAAATGTTGCATTCAACGTTGGATGTAAAATATTTTTGTTCCTTTGTAAATGTGTTATGATAAAATGAATGCTATCTATTAATGTTGCATATTAACATTTAATGCAACATTGCATATGGTGAATGGAACACTGCACATCAATTCTACAAATGGTGAATAAAACACTGCATATTAGCATTGGATATGGAGAATGAGGCGCTGCATATTGAACGCCGTCCATTAATGTTGCATATTAACTCTTGATGGAATGTTTGTTGGGTGCAGTTTTTAATCATATCTTAGACACCTCTTTCCCTATTTTTGATCATTTTCTCTATTTAAACCTATGAACTTTATGTCATAAATGTCACTTTCCCTGGTTATAAGAGAAATCATTTCTCCAACATATTATTTTTCCATTTTCAGTTAAATATCAAATGAAGTGATTTCTTTTTGGGATGACTAACTAGGTAAATGTGGAAGAAGTATTCTAGTTATTTTTCTTTTAGGTTTTTCCCATATACTAAGGACTAAGGGATTAACAACTACTACCGTTACTTGTTGTTACACCCCAGATATTTGTTGTTACACCTCGAAGTTGTTGTTGCACCGTGAAGATGTTGTTACACCCGAAATATTTGTTGTTACAGCTCGAAGTTGTTGTTGCACCATGAAGATGTTGTTACACCCCAAATATTTGTTGTTACAGCTCGAAGTTGTTGTTGCACTATGAAGATGTTGTTACACTGCAACTGCTAAGTATTGTGGTTGCTGTCTAAAAAGAAAGTTGTTGAGAATCATGAAATTATCTACGGGCGTTTAAAGGATATGAGCGGTTATGATTGTAAAAGATGGTGTACTTTGATACGTCATTTATTTGGAAATTGTTTGTAATGATTTCTATTTTACTCTTAATATTGATTAGCATGAGAATTGTGAGATTTTCATGACTGATATTTTCCCTAATTTTTTGGGCTTGAAAAACTTTATAAAAAGGGTTCGGTCCCATGAAAGGGGACAAAAACACAAGAACAATATAGGCATTTTGATCTTGTAACTTTCAATCATTTCTAATACAGAACACATATGGTGATGTTTACACAAATATCATGTTGAATTTTTAACTAGTTTTCGTTCTATCCTTTCACCCTACTATGGAGGAAGGGCTCTCCTCTTTAGTAGGGATTGCAGCAGTAGTAGATTACTTGCTTTTCTTTCTTTTAAGTGTGGACTTATTATTTTCATTATATAAATTGTAACATAGATGCACTTCTTTTTTCGGATTCGTTATATGTTGTTACAAAGGATTGGCTAGAACTATAATATTTGATCAGCTGATACATTTTCATTAATAATCTGTGGAGTGCCTATTCTTTGTGAAAAACATGAAGTGTGATGAGTGGGTTTCATTCCTGTAGAATGTATTTTTAATTTTTGCATGAGTTCTTTAAGTTCTGCAATTGTGTTTATGACATTTCTTTCATTTGTTTCCCTGACTGTTATGTATTAGCATAGATAGTGCAGACAACTTTGAAATAAAAAGACTTACCTTGGTTTACAATTAAATGATTACAGTTTAGTCAAATTGAAACGTGATTAAACCATCCAAACTTTTTTGCACCATTGTCGGGGAAGGCAGTTGACAATGCAGTCAACCAATGTATTTTCGTTAGTAGAGTGTTTCTAGTGCATAGGTGTTGGGTGGTAAGACAAGAGGTAAGAACCCGTACATCCTCTAACACACTTGAGTGAGCTCACCATTGTGATCATTAAAACACTTATGGTGTGTACAAACTTTTGAATTTTCTTTTTAAAAGTGTCCTCGGTTTTACATATGCTGGGCGGTAAGATGAGAGGTAAGAACCCACGCATCACTCTAACAAACCTAAACAAGCTCACCATTGTAAAAATAGAGGCACTTGGAGTGTTAAATAATTACATATAGGGTCCATGTGTAGGGTGTATGAATAAAAGAGACACGAAACATAGTAACTCTAATAAATCTACAGGAAAAAAAAGGACATAAAAGGAATAAGAAAAGCACATATTTAGGAAGGAAAACATTCATTCAGGAATTAATCTCAAAAGAAGAGAGAGAACAATCAAATTCGTAGAGGGATATAAGAAAAATAGGACCACAGAAAGTTGTTACCCCTGTATTAAGGTCAGAAGTGTTTGGTTCCTCTTTTTTAGGACTTCATCACCCTCAAACTAGTATGCATACTCCCAAAACTGTAGATTCAATTCAAGAACAATAGGGAGAAACTAGTGGCCTAGACTTTGGATTCGAAGGCCAAGGGGAAAAAAGTGGCAAGCACTAAGATCTAGAATTGGAAGAAAATTATTTTACTTATCAATAACCAGATTTAGGCAGTGCGGTAAAACAACCAGCTCGAGAGCAACCTAAACAATCATCACAAGAATCTTCATCCACAGGACATCCACCTGAACAGTCTTTGGGAGGAGACTCATCAAAATAAGAATCAAGAGAATATAAAATGGGAGACAACAATAAAAATAACAATGATAGGACATATGCCAGTATTACCACCTTTCAATTTCCAATAAGTGATATAAGGGGCGAAGCTCCCATGAAAACATTCCTTTATCAACCCTTCAACCTTTTCAAGGATTGACTGTAGAAGATCCCGATACTTTTTGTTTGAATTTGATGTTCTGAGTAGGAGCTACGATTATACTTTGGATGATCAGAAGCTGAAATTCTTCCCTACTACTCTAAAGGGAGCAACATTAAGATGGTTCATGGGACTCGACTTTGCTACTATTTGGACATAGGGAGACATGAAAATCACATTTTTGTTAAAATATGAGGACTATTGACGGACCACAGACTTGAGGGAAGAAATATTTAGGATGACACATCGAGAAGAAGAAAGCCTGGAGGATTATGTGGAATGATTCCACTATTATCTATAGAGATCTTCACATAGTGATTTCGATCTAGAAATCTTGAAAACTATATTCATATGGGTAATGAGAGATGAGTGCCTCGATATGTTGAATCTACTAGAGAAGGGAGACATATCTCAAGTATCATTTGAAGAGATAATAAAACTCTGCTTAAGATGCTCAAGAGGATCATCACGATGAAGAAGTATGGTACAGGATGCCTCCGTTAGAATACAAAAAAATGCAAATAGAGGTGTGACCACAGCCAAGATCGAAAACTGTTCGAAAATATTAAGATTGATCTCCTCAGTACCTTATCTACCCAACTAACAACAGTGCAAGTGAAAAAGGAATATGATGATTTCGATAAAGCTTTGGTTGTGTTCTTCCTGAAATCTACAGAGAAACATTCCTTGAGGGAATGTAGAGTCAACAACATCATCTTGTACAATATTTTTGATCTGGAGCATTCTACAAGCTATTGTCCATAGCTTCCTAGACGGAAAACAATGCTCAAGGAATCAAGTGAGGAAGTTCAGTCCTCCTACTTTATTGGGTCTAGGAAGACTTGGAAGCCACGACCACCAGGTATGTCTCAAGATTTTTCTTTTAACCCATTGAATAATGTATATAATGCTCAACAATTTCCATGGTAGTATTCATCTCCTCCTCCAACACAATTTCCTTCACCATACTAATGGTATCCCTCTCCACATTTATAATACCCTCCATCTTAGCCATATCCTTGGCCCAAAAATTGGAGAGGAAATTCCTTAGGTCCAACCGCTCCTACATTACCAATGTAACAACAGTTACAATTGTCACCTCTCTCAAAACTTGTTGCTACACCTCCCATACGACCCTAATTACCTATACAACCTAACCCTGATCCAAATAATAATGCATCCTAGGCTTTAGAAGCTTCTACTTCCTTCCAAACCTACTACATTACTCCTGTTGAATGCAATGATATTCATCTACGACCGGGAAAAGTAGTAAAAACATCTCCTATTATTACCGAAGAAGAATGTGAATCTCCTAAGGATGGTCATGTGGATTCTAACAGAACTACTACAGAAATTCAAGGTGATGCTGCTACACCTATGACAACTAACCCAAATAATGCTGGTACATTTGTATCAACCAACCCAACTGTTATAGTAACTAAGGAACCCCCATATCTGCAAAGTTTATCATAAACTAGGATGATTTCACAACCTGAATATGATTTTATCAGAGAGTTGAAAAATCTACACATAAGGATTCCCCTATTGCAATCTATCAAGGATGTTCCCATCTATGCGAAAACAGTAAGGGACTTGTGCATTAGAAAATCTGGAAGAAAGCCTAAGGACCCTGTCATTATCCATGTGATGGGGAAATTATCAGAGTTAATGGCTAGTTAGTCTTTGTTGACCAAATATAATGATGCAAGGAATCCTACAGTTAGTGTTTATATTGATGAGACACCCATCCCAAATACACTAAGTCATTTAGGGCAAAAAATCAACATAATGACTAAATAAATCTTTACCACCCTAGGATTGCACGAGTTGAGACAAACACCTACAATACTAGAATTAGCAGACTGATCCCGTGTTAAACTAGAAGGGGTGTTAGAAGATGTAGTTATTACGGTGGATTCCTGGAAGTATCCAACAGACTTTCTTATTTTTCAACCCAAATCAAATTTACGGGGGCATCCCCTAATTCTAGGAAGGCCTTGACTGGCCACTACGGATGCATTTATAGGTTGTAGGTCGGGCTTTATGACAATTTCAAATGGCCAGGATATGAAGAACCTCAATCTTTATACCCCTACAAAACCAAGTAAGGATTTGGGAAATACATTATGGGATGAATGTGAACCTGAATTAGATAATTCCCAGCCACTTATTATCATCAGTAAAGCACAATACTTTAAGGATGGGGCAAAAGATGATATTATAAATGGTTTTATCAGTATCCTCTTTCTATTACTTCTATTGAGGACTCGGGGGAGGAATATGTTGTGGAAGACTTGAGCCTTGCACATATGAAGACCACTCGAAACATCAAGAGAAACCCGGTCAAAATAGAACGAGGTAAAAATCTAAATGTTAATCTGAACATCACTTCCAAACAAAACAAAATTTTGTTACAACTGTTACAAAAGTATAAAAAGGCATTTGCGTGGGATTACACAGACATGAAAGGAATTCATCCTAGCTTGTGCACTCACCATATATATTTAAAAGAGGGTTGCAATCTAGTTTGGCAGCCACATTGATGTATGAACCCAACACTTAAGGAGGTAGTAAAAAAATAATTGTAAAAAATCCTAAATGGAAACTTCATCTATCCAATTTCTGATAGTCAATGGGTATCCCCACTTGTCATTGTTCCTAAAAAAAAATGGCAAGGGGGGAGTCCGTGTAGACTATAGAGAACTTAACAAGGCCACCCAAAAAGACCATTTCCATTTTCCATTCATAGATCAGGTCCTTGTTACCTTGTCTGGAAAGAAATTATTTTCATTTCTAGACGGGTTTAGTGGTTACAATCAGATATAGATTTCTCCAGAAGATCAAGATAAAACCACCTTTACTTGCCCTTGGGGAACCTTTGCATACATAGTTCTTCCTTTTGGACTCTGTAATATGCCAGCCACTTTCCAAAGGGCGATATTGGGGATATTCTCAGATCTATTAAGTCACTATTTAGAAGTATTTATGGATAACTTTACACCTTATGGCGATGCCTTTGAAACAACATTAATTAATCTCAAAAGAGTACTAGAATGATGCATACAAACTAATGTTGCTTTAAGTACTGAAAAATGTCACGTGATGATGAATGAAGGAATTGTGCTAGGACATTTTATCTGTGGTGATGGAATTAAAGTGAACCCTACTAATATAGAGGTAATTTTGAAAATTCCGGTTCCCAAAACACAAAAAGAGGTATGTAGTTTTTTGGGACATGTAGGCTACTATAGAAGGTTTATAGAAAAAATTCCAAGAATTGCATCCCCTTTATTTTCTCTACTAATTAAAGATGTGGAATTTGTTTGGACAAGGAACTGTGGGCAAGCCTTTACATAATTAAAAAAATGTGTATCAGGAACCCCAGTTTAGTAAGGACCAAACTGGAGTCTTCCATTTCATATAGCCATAGATGCATCTAATACTGCCGTGGGAGATGTATTAGGTTAGCTAGAGGACAAAAAACCATATTCCATCTACTACATAATTAAGAATTTGACTTCAGCTGAACTGAACTACATAGTGAGAGAAAAATAATTTCTTGGAGTATGTAGAAATTTTGAATAATATAACACTTATTCACAGAGATTATCCTGATTATACACTATTGCGGAATGCATGCATAATACATAACCTCCTCTACCTTGATAATCAATTTTGCAGAATTAAGAAACAATCGCATGCGCACATTGAAACATCAATCACACATATCAACACAATATATCACGGGGAAAGCATACAGCTGAAAACCCCCAACTATCTGTATATTATATTGATTGAGAACATGTAACAATACTATACAACTCCTCACAAGTACTGCAGTACTATCTCCACCTGGCTACCACACAAACTAGCTCCAATCTGACACAATCATCAGTTCAAATCTCTTTCGCTGCTTGCCTGCCTCCCCAGCGCAATACCCTGCAATGAGAATAGATGAGAATGGCTGATCCAAACTCGTATTTCCGCTTGTTTGCGACTACGTAATGCCTCAATGATGGCAATCTCAAATCCACTGTTGGTGCAAATCTCATGACAACAAGCTATAGTCCACAACACCTGACAGCCATGCCATTGCCCTTTCATCACCGTCTACACTTGTCTCCACTGAACTTCCATGCACTGAGTTATACTGATGTATTCTTTGTTTATGAGTTAATAATTGTTTTGAATTAATTATGAACAATTCACACCAACTCATCACAGTGATTTTGTTATTAGACAAATACAACTAGTTCAACTAAGTCAATTGTAGAATTGAGGGCTCCTGTGATTGATCATAGTTAAATAGAGAAAGCTTCGATGTAAATACATGAAAAAGACCTTTTGTCGATGCATTTCGAACCAACCAGATGTGGACACACTGGTTGGTTGAAAACAAACGCGTCAACAAAGGTCTTTTTCATGTGATTTACGCCAAAGCTCTTCTTATAATCAACTAAGTCAAACTGAACACAACTCCATCAACTCCTCATTCAACTCCACCAAACTCAATCACTTGAGTTCTAACTGAAGTCCTTCATGCAATAGCTCAACTAACCCATAATAAAAGTGTATTTCCTTCTGACAGTTGCATGTGCCACATCTGTAGCTCGAACTGAAGTGCTGCAAGAGGATAAGATAATGTTTATAGTCCACATATTATGAAGAGCTAATAATATTCTACTGTTCTATTTTTAGATTGGCAGTCTAAAAATAGACTCCACCCATATGTCTAAAAATAGAGGTCCATCTATTTTTACCAACATGACCAATCATCCATAAATAGCATCCTGCAACTCATAGACCATGATCCATATGTCTAAACATAGACATAGTCTAAAAATAGACTTTGCGCCAAAAATAGCCTGCGAAACCACTTAGTGAAGGCGACTTCTCTTCACTAAGCTCCATCATATTGTTGCATTTTCAACAGAGTAGTGCATTCCATCAACAAATTTCGACACTACATTATGGGATATCAAGTGTTTGTGCACACTGGCCACTCTTCCATTCATTTTTTAATGAATAAATGAGTCACCAATGGTAGGGTTATGCGTTGGTTATTGTTGCTACATGAATTTGATATAACAATCCTAGATAAACCTGGGAAAGATAATGTAGTGGCTGATTTTCTTTCTAGGTTGATTATTGATAATGAATGCATGCATGTTGAAGATTTTTTTCCCGATGAATATCTCTTTGCTATTTCAACTCACTCACTTTGGTATGTAGATATAGATAATTATCTTGCTAGAGGAAGATTCCCACAACACCTATCCTTAAAAGAAAAGAAAAGTGTTGTTCATCAAGGTGCAAGATATTCGTGGATCGAAGGATATCTCTATCACATTGGGCCATATCATTAGATCAAGCATTGTGTGAGGGAGGAAAAAATATTTGATATCCTTAAAGCTTGTCATGAAGAGCCTTGTGGGGGGCACTTTGTAAATAAAAGGATAGGGTATAAGGAGCTTTCAATAGGGTACTATTGCCCCACTTTATTTCAAGATGCAAATAAATTTGTGAAGGGATGTGACAGTTGTTAGAGAATGGGTCAACCGCTCTAGTCAGATGAGATGCCATGACACCCTCGAATAGTTTTAGAGTCATTTGAGAAGCAGGACTTAGACTTTGTACAACCAATTAATCCTTCATGTCAGCAAAATTCCTACATCCTGTTCTGCACAGATTATGTCACAAAGTGGGTTGAAGAAAAGGTACTAACCTGAGCCACATAACAGGCTATTTCATAATTTTTGTTTGAAGACTTTTTTGTTCGCTTTGGGAAACCTCGGGAAATAGTTACAGACGGAGGACCGTAATTCACATCTCATTTGATCCAGAAGCTAGCTAAGAAATACAAAATATGTCATAGGATTACTTCACCTTATCATCCATAGGTAAATGGACAAGTGGAAAGCAACAATAAGGTCATTAAGGGAATTCTTACCAAGATTTTGGCCAGCCACCAGAGGAACTAAGCTGAAAAATTCTAAAGGAACTGTGGTCATACATGAATACATGGAGGAACACTATGAGATTTTCACCATATGAATTAGTGTATGGTAAAAATCCTTTATTTCCCATAGATTTCAAAATAGAGACACTCAAAACAACACTACAAGTGAAGCTAGATTTGCCTACAACATAGAAACAATAGTTAAATCAGCTAAATGAACTTGATGAGAAGAGGTTGGATTGCATTAAAAAAACAAATATCATCCAACAATAGAGGGCTAAGTGGCATGAAAAATTCATAAAAAAGAAGGTGTTTCAAAAAGGAGATTGAGCTCTACTATATGATTCACGATTCAAGGATTTTAATGGGAAGATTTGCACCAGATGGCTAGGTCCTTATGAAGTTGATACAGTATTTGAAATGGGACTATGAATTTAGTCACCATCGACAGTGCTAGGACACCATTACTTGCTAATGGGCATCGTCTTCAGTTGTTTCATAAAGCAGCCTCAAGGGATTCATTTGTCAACATTGTCTTGGAATCTAGCCTTTAAATTATAGGGGCAGAGGAAAATTCTCCTACACTGCCAAATTTTTAATCTTCAATAAGTGTAACAACTGAAAACCAATTTTTGTTGGCAGCTGATACACCAAAAAAAAAAAAAAAATTAATAATAAAAAAATATGGCTGTGAAATCCTGGTATGGTGGCGCAGGCAGATAATGGTAATAGTTGAACACCATTATGTGGCGACTGTTACATGTTTTCCACCCTGTAAAAGAATAATTTATTTCATATATTTTATCCTATGCTATTAAAAGCTTAAGTTTTTTTCTTCCTTTTTATTAATTTTTTTAAAGTACCCTCAAAAGTATTGCAAATAAGAGTTCTACTGTAAAGAGTAGTATTAGTGATTACATTTGTTGTTACACCTGTTAGCTCTGCTACAGTTTGCAGCATTTGAGGGATTAAATCAGGATTACACAATGTTGGTTTGTGTTGCAGAATGTTGGTGGTTGTTTGTTTTATCATTTCCCTTCATGTCCCTTATACTCTCATAATCCCGCTATTTCTGTTTTCTTCCCCTTGCGATGCGATTTGATCGCTATCGCACATTAATCCCGCGACATCCATTACGCCCCTATGTCTCCCGCCGATTGTGATTTCGCGATGCGATCTGATCACTATCACAAATCACACCCATGAATGTCAAGGCTTCACCCCCCCTGTTTTGCGCCGATGCGATATCGCGATCACAATTTCAATCGTTGATCGCACATCGCATAATCCAATGGTTCCCTTCACATCAAACCTATTTTCCCACTTGATAAACCTTGTGCGTGTTCCCCTCCGTCCGACAGTCCGCTGCGCGATCGGACGGTAGTCGCTCCTTCCCATCCTACGACCTGCCCGTGCATTAAACTTTCGATCGCAGTGGTTTTTTGCCTGTCCCATCGTCTACCTGGCGCATTTTCATTACATTGCGTTTCCCCTATACGAAAACTGCCGCAGCACAAAAGTGGTGCGGGGAAACCACTTCCTGTCATCGTACCATTGCCCTGCTCGTTAACCATTGTTTTCCTTTGTCCCCTGATCGCCGTCGGATTTTCCCGACCGTGATCCGATGGCCCGCATTTCTCCATCCGCCCATCGCCCGATCTCCCTATAATTAGATCTCCACCGTCCATTTCTTTAATCTAATGGCTCATGTCCAAGTTGCGCCTTTGTGCCTTCCCATTACCTCTCGATAGCAGATCTTGGCCATCCCTTTTACCCTCCGACGGTCAGTGTTTCATCTCGGTTCTTCGTCGCTTTCAAAAGCATTTTTCAACATTTTTAGCTCGGCTCATGGGCAGAAAGAAGGGGTGATAATGTAGCAGTGTGCACATTAATTCTTCAGCTACCTGCATTCAAAGACAATACGGCCAAGGACGAGGAAAATTTTCCTCGAGCAGTCCAATAACAGTAGCAGTTATGGAAAATTATGAGGATAATATTTCAACTATTCAGGAAGGACACTGAAGTGAAAAAGAGCCATTTTCTTTATTTAAAACAGCCAGAATGTAGCAGAGGACGCATATCTAACTGTAAATGTGGTTGGTGATCCATTAAGACACCTCCATGCATAGCCTGACAAAGATATTTTGTAAACAAATTATATATATATATCCAGAAGACATAATGTATTAGATTGATGAGTGTTAGATGAGAGTTAGGGTGTTGTAAGCTTCAACTTCTGGAGACTGCAACTACTATGTAACCTGTAGCTTTTGGTCTTCATTTCCAACTAATACAAGCTTCTTTTGCTGTCATTTGCTCACTTTTCACTTCTTCTATGTTCCAGGCTGTGCCTGTCATGCATTAATTCATGTACTGTTGATTTTTAGCAGCAGAGGGGTTGTCATTCCACCTCTGGGTTAAAATTTTGTTGTTTCATTGGAGTTGCTCACAGGATTCTATTGTTTTAATGCATAGAGAGTTGTCATCCTGTCTATGTATTAGATAATAGATTTATAGACCTTTCAACTGGTTGCAGCTGGCCATCACAGGGTCTTGTGTATCTACTGGTGTAGTTAGTCTTCTCCATCATCACATTTTGTTTAAACTGTGAGTAAGTGGTGGTTAAAAGCCTTGTAGTCTGGGGGTGTTCACCCATGTCTGGGGTTAATCATAGTGGGAGTGGTTATCTGGCTTGAATATGCAGCATTTCTTTCATTCATCCATCATTTTATCCAACATTTTGTTGAGATTGTAATGTTCTTGAGCATCACTGATATACAACCTAGGTGAGTTTCTTGGGGAGATAACATTAATTGGTGTCGTTTCCGGGGAGAGGAAATCGAAGCTCAGCTTCCTTGGGAAAACGACACAAATTCAAGGTTTGATGAAAGACAAGGTTTGAACACAATTTTTGGTTGTAATCATTTGTCTGGAAACTCCATTGGTGGAAGACCAACCTTTGGCCACTTCACTTTGAAGATCTGGCTCAGTTTGTGAGACACACTCGAAGAAATTCTCAGAAGTCTCTAGCTGAACCATTGCCTAAACCTAAGAGGACTGTTAAATCGAAGAAAACTTCACAAAAAGGAGCATCAGGATCAGGTAAGCCTTAGAAATCTTATATATCTCTGCAAGAGGAGGTCATAGTTGTGAATAGTCAGTTTGAAGAATTAGAACCTTGTATTACTAGTCAAGAATCCCCTGCAGAGATTCAAACAACTCCTTGTATAGTTAGTTCCCCTTTGGATATTAGTCCAAAGATTGCGTACCATACTGTCCATAACATCCCTTTATCTCTGCCATCCATCTCATTGTTTCATACTATTCAGTCTGCCAGTAGTCTTCCACATATTCCAATCATGGCAGGACAACAAGCACCTACTAGAATTGAGAGAATTGTAGCTGCTAGATATGGACCTCTAGTCTTGCCTGTCCCTCTAAATCCTATGCCTGTGGGAGAGTACCAAAAATATATGCCTAAGTTCACTGGTACATATGGGGTAACTACTGAAGAACACCTTGAAGCCTTTTACAGTTATGCTGATAACTTAGATATAAATGAAAATGATGTGTGGTTGAGAGTTTTTGTCCAGAGCCTTGATGGAGAGGCTAGGAAGTGGTTTAGAGAGTTACCCCAGATATCAATAACAGATATTGAAGCATTAGATGATGCATTTTTGAAGCAATGGGGAGATAAAAAGGACTTGCTGTATTACCATACTGAGTTTGGTAACCTGAAGAGAGAAAATGGAGAATCTTTGTCTGATTTCAATAAGAGATTTAATAGAATGTACAGTAAAATACCATCTGAGGTAAAACCGACTCCTACATCATCCAAGCTCACATTTGCCAATGCTTTTGACTCTGATTTCTGCCTCTTGTTAAGAGAAAGAAGATGTGCCACGCTAGCAGACATGCAAGATGCAGCACTAGAAGTAGAATCCAATATTATGGCTGTAGAAAAACTTAAAAGTCAAACTGACAGAAGAAGGCAGAGAGGTGAGGCTTCTTCTTCCTCTGCCTCAACTTTAGAGCTTAAATTAGATAAAATGACTAAGATGATAGAGTCATTGGCTGCGGAAATTTCTAAGCTAAAGGTTAAGCAGAATTAAGGGAAAACGAGGCAGCAGAACTCATTTGCTCTAAGAAATCAGAATCCATTCAGAAGAGAAAATGAGTAGTTACAAATAATGCAGAGAGGTTGAGATTCAAAATAAGATCAGAAAGTTAAAGCTCCTTTCCAAAATGTAGTCATGGAGGAAGAACAATTTGAAGAGAATGAGGATGAAATTCACTGCATGGAAGATAAAGGCAGTGCTGCATTTTTAACATTGGCTGAGTACGAAGAATCATTGCTACAGGAACAGAACAGTTGAGAGTGGGACAGAGAAGCTGTCCTACAAATTGAGCAGCAACAGAGATACAATCTGAGGTCAAATGAAAAAAATGTCAAAGAAAATCCTGAGCAAAAAGCTGCTGTCCAAACAGAAGCACAAAATATCAAGCAGAGAAGACTAGCAGCTGATCCAGTCATCCTCAAAGCTCCAGTTCAAGAGGTAAAAAGTTCTGATAAGTCTTCTTCTTTTTTCAGCTTTGAGTCAGAAGTTTAGAAATTGAAAATATCTGTGCCTCTGGTAGAGTTGGTGAAGAGTGAAATGTTTAGAAAGCCTATACTTGAAGCCCCTTGAGCTAGAAACCAAACAGACCTCCACTGACTCTGTCAATTTGCAGGATGACAAGCCTGCCATTGTGCTTAGTCCCATGATTGAGCCTGTTGATAATAATTCTCCCTCTTTTTATGTCTCATTGACCATTTATGATAAAATCCTCCACAATTACCTGCTAGACAGGGGCTAGCCACAATTTAATACCCAAAGCGGTCATGGAAGAGTTAGGCCTTGATATCACTAGACCCTATCATGATTTATTCTCTTTTGGTTCAAGGAAAGTAAAATATCTTGGATTGATTAAAGATCTGGCCATTACCCTAACTCAGCTGCCCATGAAGAGTATAATGATGGATATTGTGGTAGTAGATGTCCCTCCTAAGTTTGGCATGCTGTTGTCAAGAGGATGGATTAAGAGACTAGGTGGGACATTACAGAATGATTTATTTTATGCCACTGTCCTAGTCTTTGGAGGAGAAAGCAGGAGATTATACAGAGAGGCACAATTGGCATATATCATTAGTGATGAGAAGAATCCTACAAATCATTCAATATATGCAGTGGACACTGATTTTGGAGCATGTATACTCCAAATATAAGAATCTCACAAGGCCGAAATGCAGATCAGGAAACCAACAGTTCAGGCTGAGGAAGAGCAAGGAAGTCAGGTTTGAGAGATGTTCTTTGATGGAGCATGTTCCAGGGAGACTGCAGGAGCAGGGGTGGTACTGATATCCCCAAAACGAAAGAGCATGCAGCTGTCTTTTAAGCTGGCTTTTCAAGTCACAAATAATATAGCAGAATATGAAGCACTACTATTGGGCCTTTATGCAGCTAAAGACAGAGGAATCAAGAGCATAAAAGTGTTTGGAGATGCTGATTTGATCATTCAACAAGTAAATAAAACATTTTAGGCGAAGCACCCAAGGCTGAAAGCGTACAAAGATGAGGTATGGAGAATCAGAGATTCTTTTGATTTTTTTTGTATTTCATATGTCCCTAGAGCCCAAAATCAGCTTGTCGATTCCCTTGCTATTTCTGCTAGTCTATTTATCCCTCCAATGCCTCCCAAACTAGTGTATGAAGTGCAAATGAAGTAAAAACCTTCCTTGCCTGACAATGTCCACCATTGGAAAGTTTTTAATGATGATGATGAGATTAATAGGTTCTTGCAAGTGATTGATGAATTTTCTGAGATGCAAATTGACCAAGAAAATGATGCCTTGTTAGAAAGATCCCAGTCCTAGCTTAGAAATAAAATTGGTAAAAATAGCATAGTCCAGCTTCCTAGTAACCATATTCCTAAGGGTCTAATTCCTCTTGAAAGACTGTTTGACCAAAATGATGTGCCTTACAAGGCTGCCCAAAAAGAGACAAATCTACAGTCTGTAAGCACGATGTAGGAAGTCCAGGTCAGCCTAAATATGTAAATTTGTCCACTCATTTATCTGCTGATCAAAGTGTTGAATACTGCAATTTATTGTGGCAATTTGTTGATGTGTTTGCCTGGGAGTATAGTGACCTGAAAACTAATGATAAGAGCATAATTCAGCACAAAATCCCTCTGGAGAAGGACAATATTCCTTTTAAACAGAATCTGAGACCAATAAATCCCGTGCTTCTTCCTTTGATCGAGAAGGAAATTAAAAAATTGCTGGCTGCCAAGATAATTGTTCCTCTCAGATATTCAAAATGGGTAGCTAATTTTGTGGTGGTAAGAAAGAGGAGTGGAGAAATCAGACTCTGTGTTGATTTCCGAAATTTAAACAAATGCTTGAAGAAAAACAACTATCCTCTGCCAAAAATGGAGCATTTGTTGCAGAAGGTCTCAGGAGCTAAAGTCTTGTCATTTTTGGATGGATTTTCAGGTTTCAATCAGATTGCTGTGCACCCAGACGATCAAGAAAAAGACTGCATTTACCACTCCTTGGAGCACTGTTATGTATGCCAAGATGCCTTTTGGGTTGATGAATGCTGGAGCCACCTTTCAGAGAGCTATGGATATAGATTTTGTAGGAGAGAAGGATAAATTTGTCCTTATCTATGTTGATGATATAACAATATACTCCAGCAGCCATTATGACCATTTACAACATTTGAAGAAAGTGTTTTTGAAGTGGAAAAGGTTTGGGATTTCAGTCAATCCTAAAAACTCACAATTTGCTTTAGAAGAAGGCAAGTTGTTAGGACATGTTGTATCTGCTGCAGGTGTTCGAATTGACCCAGAAAGACTGAAAGCCATACAGACTTTGTCTGTCCCTAGATCAAAGAAGGATATCCAATCCTTTCTGCGCAAAATCAATTTTTTCAGGAGGTTTATTCCAAATTTTGTAGAACTAGTGAAGCATATTACCTCCATGTTGAGGAAAGTGTCAGAAGTAAGATGGATTGATGCAGCAAGACAATCATTTGAGTCTATTAAAAAGGCTATTATGGAAGCTCCCACATTAAGCAGCCCAGATTACAGCAAGGAGTTCCATGTATTTTCTTTTTCCTCTGAAGACACCATTGCAGCAAGATGAAGAAGGTTCAGAGCATCCAGTAGCATTTTTCAGCAAGAATTTGAGGGATGCTAAACTGAGGTATGATATTATAGAAAAACAGACATATGCTCTTATTAAATCCTTAAAGGATTTCAGAGTTTATATCTTGCATTCAAGAATAATTGCATATGTGCCCTCTACTGCCATAAAAGACGTCTTAACACAACCTGATGTTGATGGAAGAAGGGCAAAGTGGGTTGCAAAAATGATAGAATTTAATATAGAGCTGAAGCCCACCAAGATGGTCAGAGGTCAGGGGCTTGCCAAATTATTGGCTGAAGAAAATTGTAGGTCTTTAGATATTTATTTCCTATGCACAATTGCAGAAAATGGTCAGACGAATGAAGAAGAGGAAACAACTGAAACATAGAGAAAGCAATTAGTGGCCAAGAATCTAGCTTCTTGTAATTGGTATCCTGAAATAGTTAAAATTTTGCTGAAGCTAGAAATCCCTCCCAGTTTTACTCAGAGTCAAGCTAGAACTTTAAAACTTAGAGCAACAAAATATTGTGTCAATGAAAATATGCTCTACTGGAGGGATCCATCTGGAATATTTTTGACGTGTCTAGACAAGGAACAGTCAATGGAAGTCATCCCGAAGTTTCATAACAGCATGTGTGGAGGGCACCATTATTGGAAAACCATAGCCCATAAAATTCTCAGAGCTGGGTACTATTGGCCTACCTTATTTTCTGATGTATTTGTTTTTGTTAGATCTTGTGACAGGTGCCAAAGATTTGAAGGAAAGCAGCAATTGAAATCCCTGCCCCTAAAACCAATTCAGGCAAAGGGACCTTTTCAGCAGTGGGGTTTGGATTTCATTGGAGAAATCCATCCACATTCGAGTGGCTAGCATAGGTGGATATTAGTAGCCACTGATTATTTCACAAAGTGGATTGAATCAGTCCCTACCAGGAAGGCTGATCATAATGTGGTCATGAGGTTTTTAATTGAAAATATCTTTACCAGATTTGGGTGTCCACATAAATTAGCCACAGATAATGCAGCAGCCTTCAAAGCTAAGGAATTGGTGGAAATGTGTGATTCAATGGGTATTAAATTAGTTCATTCCACCTCGTATTACCCTCAAGGAAATGGTCTGGCAGAATCCTCTAATAAAAGTCTGATCAGGATAATTAAAAAGTTGTTAGAGGATAATAAAAAGAGTTGGGATTCAAAGCTCAAGTATGCACTGTGGTAAGAAATCCACAGGGAGTTCTCCATTCAAGCTAGTATATGGCACTGAGGCTGTATTTCCAATTCAACTAACTCTCCCAGTGGAAAATTTCCTTCGAGAAGAGCAGGATGAAGAAGAAGAGATGGTAAAAAGAATCACTGATTTAGCAGAGTTGCATCAAATTAGAGAACAACTGGTTGAAAAGGATGCAGCACATCAAAAGAGAATCAAGGAAGCTTTTGACAAGAAGGCAAAAAGAAGTAATTTTTAGGTTGGTGATTTGGTTTTGAAATGGGATGCATTGAAGGAAAAGAAAGGAAATCATGGGAAATTTGATTCTCTCTGGACAGGGCCTTTCATCATTTCATAGATTCAAGGGAACAACACCTTCATACTGGAAAGTATGGGAGGAGAGACAGCTTTTGATGGCCCAGTCAATGGGCGGTTTTTGAAAGTTTATGTTGCTTAAGGTCTTTTGCCTTAAAGGTTGTAAATATTTTCTTTTTATTAGTTTTGTGCAGGCAAAGTAGACTCCATGCCCAATGGAACACTAGGAATTGTGATTAGTTTGCTTTCAGCTGAAAAGGCATTGGTCTGTAGGTTCTTGAGACCTTGCAGGGAGGATCTCATCCCCAGAAGGAGCCAATGTTAACTCTGCTACAGTTTGCAGCATTTGAGGGATTAAATCAGGATTAAACAATGCTAGTTTGTGTTGCAGAAGGTTGGCGGTTGTTTGTTTTATCATTTCCCTTCATGTCCCTTATACTCTCATAATCCCGTTATTTCTGTTTTCTTCCCCTTACGATGCGATTTGATCGCTATCGCACATTAATTCCACGACATCCGTTACGCCCCTATGTCTCCCGCCAATTGCGATTTCATGATGCGATCTGATCGCTATTGCAAATCGCACCCATGAATGTCAAGGCTTCACCCCCCCTATTTTGCACCGATGTGATATCGCGATTGCAATTTCAACTGTCGATCGCACATCGCATAATCCAACGGTTCCCGCCACGTCAAACCTATTTTCCCACTTGATAAACCTTGTGCGTGTTCCCCGTCGTCCGACCATCCACCGCGCGACGAGACAGTAGTCACTCCTTCCCATCCTACGAGCTGCCTGTGCATTAAAATTTCGATCGCAATGGTTTTCTTCCTATCCCATCGTCTACCTTGCGCATTTTCATTGCATTGCGTTTCCCCTATACGAAAACTGCCATAGCACAAAAGTGGTGCGGGGAAAACACTTCCCATCATCGTACCATTTCCCCACCCGTTAACCATTGTTTTCCTCTGTCGCCAGATCGCTGTTGGATTTGCCCGACTGTGATCCGATAGCCCGCATTTCTCCATCCGCCCATCGCCTGATCTCCCTATAATTAGATCTCCGCCGTCCATTTCTTTAATCTAACAGCTCATGTTCAAGTTGCGCCTTTGTGCCTTCCCATTGCCTCCCGATAGCAGACGTTGCCCATCCCTTTTACCCTCCAACGATTAGTGTTTCATCTCGATTCTTCATCCCTTTCAAAGGCGTTTTTTAGCGTTTTCGGCTCGGCTCATGCGCACAAAGAAGGGGTGATAATGCAGTAGTGTGCACATTAATTCTTCAGTTACCTGCATTCAAAGACAATATGGCCAAGGACGAGGAAAATGTTCCTTGAGCAATCCAATAATAGTAGCAGTTACGGAAAATTATGAAGATAATATTTCAACTATTCAGGAAGGATAGTGAAGTGCAAAAGAGCCATTTTGTTTATTTAAAATAGTCAGAATGTAGTAGAGGACCCATATCTAACCGTAAATGTGGTTGGTGATCCATTAAGACACCTCCACGCATAGCCTAGCGGAGATATTTTGTAAACAAATTATATATATATCCAGAAGACAGAATGTAATAGATTGATGAGTGTTAGATGAGAGTTAGGGTGTTGTAAGCTTCAACTTCTGAAGACTGTAACTAGTATGTAACCTGCAACTTCTGGTCTTCATTTCCAACTAATACAAGCTTCTTTTGCTGTCATTTTCTCACTTTTCACTTCTTTTATGTTCCATGCTATGCCTGTCATGCATTAATTCATGTACTGTTGATTTTTAGCAGCAGAGGGGCTGTCATCCCACCTCTGGGTTAAAATTTTGTTGTTTCATTGAAGTTGCTCGCAGGTTTCTATTGTTTTAATGCATAGAGAGCTGTCATCCTGTCTGTGTATTAGATAATAGATTTACAGACCTTTCAACTAGTTGCAACTGGCCATCACAGGGTCCTGTGTATCTGCTGGTGTAGTCAGTCTTCTCCATCATCACATTTTGTTTAAACTGTGAGTAAGTGGTGGTTAAAAGCCTTGTAGTCTGGGGGTGTTCACCCATGTCTGGGGTTAATCATAGTGGGAATGGTTATCTGGCTTGAATATGCAACATTTCTTTCATTCATCCATCATTTTATCCAACATTTTGTTGAGATTGTAATGTTCCCTAGCATCACTGATATACAGCCTAGGTGAGTTTCTTGGGGAGATAACAACACCTGTAACAGCTAACAATTTTCAGCAACAAATTGGGCAAAACTTTCTGCTTCAATAAATGATATCACTAGTACGCTGCCACAGGAATAAATGACATAACCAGTACGTTGTCGTCGGAATCAATCACATCACGAGTACTTTTCCACTACATCACCATCAGTTAGTCATTCAAAAGGTATATTTCTTTTTCTTTATTTAACAATTATGGCAGTTAATATGATGTTCCATTTGATAGTAGAGGATGATCATTGCATAAAACTTAGGGGAGGGTGAATCATTTCATGATCCGTAATTTAACCAGACTTAAAGTGGCAAACCTTATAATCATTAGCAAATCATGCAATCATTATCATATTTTTATGTCAATCGTGCCATTGGTTTAAATTACATTTAAGATAGATTTCCACGACCCCCAGATTACGAATGAGATGATAACGCATATTGTACGACCCCCTGATCCAACATCTCTGCCTTTACTGCCCCGATATCTCTCCCAAACGAAGCACTACATTTTCATTTCACAGAATTCTTAGAGAGCAAGTAGATAGATAACAAACGGTATTTTCTAAAGAATAGATGGGGGGAGAAGTGGTAAGGCATGAACCTAATTCCATAGAGGCATTGGAGAATTTCCCAGAGGCATGTGAGATTTTCAAAGAAGCAAGGTGGTTCAAATTTTTTGAATGACTTAAAGGGTCGGAAGACACTGTTGGCCTGGAGTTTGCTAAGAATTTGAGTAGGAATCAGACGGAGGTCAGAGGATTGAAGTTGGAAGTCACCGAGGAAGTAATTTCCAGAGTATTAGTATTACAACCTGAAGGAAAGAGGTGGTTTAACCTGAAAACCAATGATACTTCCCTCAAAGCTAAATTTCTACAAGGGCAGGAACAATTGGTTAAGAAGAGTAGGGGAACTGACTGACTCTCACTTCCTCAGCCATGGGGAGATGTTTCTTTATTCATTATTAAGTATATTACATGTGAAGGATGGTTGAAGATATTGTTTAACTATCATTTTCCACTATTAAATCATCTCCGACACAGGGAATTGATTAACCTTCCTTACTTCCTGTTGGAGAATTTGAAGCATATGTCTGCTACTGTGAAGGTTGCTTCGCATCCAAAAAGTTGTGTCACCAATCAAGGCCTTATAAAATTAATCATAATGGAGGCCCTAGAGCACCAAGGTCGAAGCTGAGAAGATTTCATGAGAAAAAACACAAGGACTTCACATCAGAAACAAGTTGAAACCTATATTGACGCTCTGAAAGAAGCTGGGGTAACTTGGGAGCAAGGGAAACCCTCTGGAAGAAAAATCAAGAAAAGGTTGCTAGAAAAGCCAATAGGTGGTAGAACACCAAAAAGGTGGGTCAAAGTTAGCACCCAACCAAAATCCCCACCTCCATCCAAAAAGAGGTCAAGAAAGCATGAGGACAAAAGGAAGCAAACGAAAGAGGAAAAGACAAAGCAAGAAGAGGTTCCTTCACCGGGAAAGAATGAGACCCAAACCCTACTGCTAAAAATTAAAGAGTTAGAAAAAGAAAATAAAGAATTTAGGCATCAAATAGAGGGTAATAAAGTGGAAACAAGGGTTCCAGGTCTTGATACTCTGGTGAGGGTGTTGATAAGATGAGAACAAAAACTACACCATGTTTTGTATGTACAACATATGCTAAGAATTTACCAACAACAGGGTATAAAGTTTGTGCTGCAACTACCATCTCGGAAGAAACCAAAACAAAACCCTTAGAGGTTGTTACACAACAACCCATTGATGACACTGTTGTTACACAAGAACCAACAGTTGAAATGGAGCATCCCATGACATTTGACCTGGAAACCGAAACACAAGAACTTGTCGATGATGTTGTTGTTACACAAGAACTAGCAATTGAGGCAAAGTTTCCTTAGGAAGAAGAAATAAGAGTTGATCCACAAGAACCTGTTGATGAAACTGTTGTTACACAAGAACCATTCGCTGAAGCAGAACAACTTGAATCATGAGATGTTGTTACACCCCCTACCAATTTTGCATGTGAGATCCTCAGGCAGGGTGGTGTTCAGAGAACTTTTACTGATATCAGAGTTACAAAAATGGAAGCAGTTGGCACTCTCTTTGCAAAAGGGAGTAATTTCTCTAGAGGAACATCAAAAAGTCATATATACTCTCAAAGAATAGTGGGCCAAGATGAGGTTGATGGAAGAATGGACAAAGTGGGAAAGAAAAAAAATTGAGAAGGAGAAGTAAGAATAGATGCAACAATTACAACAAAAGGTTGAGGAATTAACAAATGACAAAGATAAACTACATAGACTCACCCTGAATCTTTTAGGGTGAAGAAGGCCTTCCCCATCTTATCCAATATTTTTATGGGAAAGATTTTATCTTTTTCAGTTAAAAGTTGTCTATCATAATAGACCCTATCAAGTTAATTCTACCCTAACTTCCTTAGATGTTTTTCGTGCATGTGATTTTGACGAGAAAAGATTGTTGTGTGAGGTTTTCTACGTAACATTGTTTGTGAATATGCTAGCTTGCACATGATTGTACACATCTTCCCCTATATGGGGGACTTGCAAGTGCACACCTTCATCTCCTTTGTAAGAAATCAAGTGGAGTGGCATCTTGCCATGAAGCCATGTGACACAAATGAGGAGAAGGTAGCCTTGTGGATAAGAGCAAAACTGGGCATGGCCATTGAAATGAGGTGTGGGTTTAGAAGGTTTCTTAGTAATCCTAATATGGTGGAAGAATCAACCCTCTACAGAAGGAGGATTATCGGATTTTTCCTCAACATCTTTACATAATTGAAAATCCGAGTATTAACTGGATGCTTGAAACATATAAAGGCTAGTAGTGAAAGTCTACGGGAGAGTGATCCATTTAGGTTTTCTAATTTTTTGGTTGTTGTTACACGAGTCTAGGAGTATGCCTGAATTGTGAAAACAATTGGAGGATTCTAGATAGGACTTAAACTTAAGTATCCCTTGATCTAGCTTCCGATCGAAGATTATTAGCCCCATTACCAATTGTGTGATTATGAAGATGAATCATGGCCGCATCAACGAATGGCTACTTAGGGTTATAGATCAGTTGACGAAGATACTACTAGTGCTTATAATTTGACAGGCTTACATCAGCAATACAACAACGATACATGAAGATTTTGCATGAGGACACGTAGTGGCTTTAGTTGGGGGGGGATGTTGGGTGCAGTTTTTACACATATCTTAGACACCTCTTTCCCTATTTTTGATCATTTTCTCTCTTTAAACCTATGAACTTTATGTCACAAATGCCACTTTCCCTAGTTGTAAGAGCAATCCTTTCTCCAACATACTATTTTTCCATTTTCTGTTAAATATTGAATGAAGTGATGACTTTTTGGGATGACTAACCAGGGTAAATGTGGAAGAGGTCTTCTATTTATTTTTCTTTCAGGTGTTTCCCATACTAAGGACTAAGGGATGAATAGCGTTGTTGTTACACCTCGAAGATTTGTTGTTACACCTCGAATTTATTGTTGCACGTGCAGATATTGTTACACTGCAACTACCAAGGTTGAGAATCCTAAAATTATCTATAGGAAGTTATAGGATCTGAGCGGTTATGATTGTAGAAGATGGTGTAAATTTGATAGGTCGTTTATTTGGAAATTGTTTATAACAATTTCTATTTTACTCTTAATATTGATCAACATGAGAATCATGATATTCTCATGATTGATATGTTCCCTAATTTTTGGGGCTTGTAAAACTTTATAAAAAAAGGTTTAGTCCCATGAAAGGGGACAACAACACAGGAACAATATCGGCATTTTGATCTTGTAACTTTCAATCATCTCTAATACAAAACACATTTGGTTATGTTTACACAGATATCATGTTGATTTTTTAACTAGTTTTCGTTCTATCCCTACACCCTGCTAGGGAGGAAGGGCCCTCCTCTTTAGCAGGGATTGCAGTAGTAGTAGATTAATTTCTTTTATTTCTTTTAAGTGTGGATTTATTATTTTTGTTGTATAAATTGTAGCACATATGCACTTCTGTTTTCGGATTCGTTATATATTGTTACACAAGATTGGCTAGAACTACAATATTTAATCAATTGATACATTTTCATAAATAATATGTGGCGTGCCTGTTCTATAAGAAAACATGAAGTGTGATGAGTGGGTTTCATTCCTATAGAATGTATTTTTAATTTTTGCATGAGTGCTTTAAGTTTTGCAATTGTGTTCAACGACATTTCTTTCATTTCTTTCCCTGGCTGTTATGTATTGGCACAAACAATGCAGACACCTTTTAAATAAAAATACTTACCCTAGTTGACAATTAAATGATTGTGGTTTAGTCAAATTAAAAAGTGATTAAACCATTCGAATAACATTGTATACACACCAGTGAATGCAACATTGCATATTAACGCATGGAATGTTGTATCCACACCAGTGAATGTAATGTTGCATGTTAACGCATTATATAAACATTTTATATGGAATAAATGCATTGTATAAACACATTGTATCAATGCATTGTATGGAATAAATGCATTGTATAAGTGAATTGTATAAATGCATTGTATGGAATAAACACATTGTATAAACTCATTGGAATAAACACATTATATAAATGTTGCATACAACCATTAAATAAACCTTGTATTATGGTGAGTAGTTGTCTTATAATGGAGCATGATAATTCATTAATGTTGGAGTATGAGTTAACATTTCCAACATCATTAACATTTGCTGCATTTGTACCAACAACTTGACCTTTAAAACCACTAGGACACAATCCTTTTTTTTTTTTTTTTTTTTTTATTTTATTTTAATTTATTTTTATATATTATTTATTATTAATATTTAAATTTTATTTTTATTTTTTTATTTTTTTTATTTTTTTATTTTTTAATGATAGACTGCTTAATGCTAGGTCCCATGCTTCTGCAATGCCACTGTAATACCATATTAGCTCTTCTCCACACCATTGAGACGCAAAATCAATATTGGGGACACCTCTATAATATTTTGTAGGGTAGTCATTTGATTTGAACATTAGATGCAGTGTTTTAAAGAATGTGCTACATTATCACTGTTAGCCATTAATAGGTAGCTTTGAGTAATTGAACCACGAATTTATATCCTTCCATTCTTCCCCAAATGCTAGTTGATAGTCAATATTCCAGTGTTAGATAACATTATTCACCCAATGATAGTCGTACCGAATAACATCATTCATCCAGACTTAATACCACTTCTAGACATGATATAGGTCAAGCATATTAACGCGGCAACGTACATTCAGAGGCTATTAAATATCTAGTCAACGTGTAGTGCTCCATTCACATTGAACATTGTAGTTTATTTTATATTAGGGCTTTGTAATCAATGATGGATCATGTATCGAATTCATCATTATATTTCAACACTATCCATTCGACCATTTGTATTATACTAATACCATTTATATAATCGCTATAATGATCCCATTGCAATAATAACATTGTGTCAAGAGTAGTGATATCACAAATATGTTGAGCCAAATGAGTCTATGCCAAAGTTATTCATAATTTTTTTTCATGAATGTTGTTGCAATTTTCATAGGTAGATTCCCATATCTTTCATCAAATTTATTATGGAAGCTACAATAAGTATGTCATTCATAATGTATACAATTAGGGTACACAACCCTAGTTATCATATAGTTCATTATATAATCAAAAGTACTTATCATATGCCATATTATGATTGATCGTTTGCAATAGTAACATATTTATGAAGGGTTGTCCAAATTCATTATCCTTCTGTGTCCTGTCATCCTGTTCCCATTCCGTCTCCTGCGATTTTTACTTAACATTACTTCTTGCTTGCGACACCTTTTCTTCAACAACTCATTCGCTCCATTACATACATGAATTACTTTGAGCGCTCCATTATCTTTGGGTTTCCATTTCCTTCCTTGTGCTTACTCTAAGTTTTCTTGAACTCTTTGGGGCCTACCTTTTTCTTTGAATATTTTTAATGCATGCAATTAATTAATTCTAGTGACACCCTTTCAATGGCATGCACTAGTAGCATTTTGTTCAACAATTTGATGTTCTCAAAATTTTCTTAGTATCGAATGCCCAGAAATTGCATCTCAATGACTGTAGAGAATAGAATTGGCAATACATTGGATATGAGTGTTTGTTCATTTTCTTGCTATGAGATATATGAGTTTTATTTTCTGCATCTTGTATAGATATGAAGAATTTTCCCTTCGTATGATTTCATATGTTCTTTTGTAGAATTACTGGTGAATTGACTCTTCATTTAAATTTTAAAATGTAGGAATTTTTCCTTCTTCGACTATGACGTTGATGCTTCAAAGAATTTCCTTCATAATTTCACTTTAAATCTTGTTGCATTTTAGTTATATAACATCAATATCACCCAAATATTTATGGTCATAATAATGAAGCTGAAGGATTTGGAGAAATCCCACTGATGCAATGAAATGAAACACATCGTCTTAATCACATGATGGCCTTCTAATTGTAGAGGAATTTTCATAATTTCTTTAGTAGACATTTTTTTTATTTTCCCCCTTTTTTCGCAATCACAAAAGGATCTATGCATGAAATGATCCTTTGCAGCAATTTATACTTGATCATTTTTTGAGCTAGATTCCTTAGTATGGAATTTGTAAATAATGTGGTTCAGATGTTGATCTCATGATTCTTCATGATGAAGAATTCTTGAAACCTCGACACAAAGATGAATAACATCTGCTCCTCTAGGCTTGATGGTAGCATACATGTTTGAAGATATCTCATATTTGAATGTAGCATTGTAGCTTAATTACTAGATGTCCTTTTGATTTAAGACCTAATTTCCATAGTAGTATCTTTGTTTCCACTTGAATGTATATATTTGAATGGATCTTAGGTTATCATAGATCAAATATCAGTTAAATATAGGGATCATCATAATGTACATTGATGCATTTAATATAAACATTTAGATTTATAATAAAAGATGAATAATTTTGAGTGAATTCTGATGATGCACTCATAAAATGAGTTAGGCTTATCTTCCAACATGCTTTTAATGGATATGCAAATAGGACTATTTACATTTGAAAGCATTTATTTACATGCTTATGTACAAGATATACACATGTGAAAAAAAAATCATTAAAGTGTGAACTCTTGAGTGGTGAACCTAATTGATGTTGTTGGCTCATGAAGAAAGTGACTTGATCTCACAAATTGATGATGCCTTTTTTCTTGCTGCTTCTTAACTAATTCAAAATCTTGACATAATCATAGGCTTCGTGTTCCTCTTCATTACTCCTTCCTTTTCTTGAAATATCCCCCTTAGATCGTGCACTCAATTTCATATACTTTGTAATGTTTTAGATTCTCCTTTTGAAGTTACATCAATGAGGAGCACCTGTAGGAACTATCCCTAGCTTGTTTCTCAAATACTCAAATGGTTTTCTAGCAAGCGGCTTTGTAAATATATATGTTATTTGTTATTTTGTGGGTATGTACTCCATCTTCATTGTTTTCTCAACTACTTGTTCTCTGAGAAATTGGTACTTTATAGGGATATCTTTAGCCTTTGAATGAAGCACATGATTTTTCAAAATGCTTATTGCACTTCTATTGTCGCATTTGATAGAGATAGGCTCACTGAAATGTACCTTCATATCCTGAAGTGTCTACTTCATCCACAACACTTGTGTACAACAAGTTGCAACTACTATGTATTCATCTTCTGCTATGGATAGAAAAAATAATGTTTGTTTCTTGCTTAACCATGCCACCAAAGAATCTCCTAGGTAGAATTCACCACCACTTGTACTTTTTCTATCATCCACATAGTTGGCTCATTCCACATCTATGTATGTTGCCAATGTAAAGTCCACCCCTTTTGGATACAATAGTCCATAACCTGTAGTTCCTTTCAAGTATATGAATATTCTCTTTGTTGCTAACATATGACTTTGTTTGGGTGTTGATTGATATCTTGCTACTAATTCAACTGCCAACATTATATCTGGTCTAGAAGCTTTGAGGTATAGAAGACTTCCTATCATAGATCTGTAAAGATTTTGATCCACATCAGATGATTCATCATCTTCTCATAGCTTACATCTAGTAGTCATGGGGGTTGAGACAAGTTTACAATATTCCATTTGGAACCTTTTCAACATATCTCTTAGGTATGTCTCTTGAGAAATGAATATCCCTCCAGGATTTTGTAGGATTTGGAGCCCTAGGTAGAAGATAAGTTCTCCAAGCATTGACATTTCAAACTTGGTCTTCATCTCCTCAGAAAACCATTCTACTGGATGATATTTATTGCTTGCAAACATAATATCATCCACATACACAACTACAATAAGTAATTCATCTCCATCAACCTTTATGTATAGATTACTATCATCTCCTCCTCTCTTGAAACCTTCTTTTTGAAGGTACTTGTCTAGTCTAGAGTACCATGCCTGTGCTGATTGTTTGAGACCATACAATGCTTTCTTTAACTTGCAGACATAGTTAGGATTATATGATAATGAAAAACCTTCAGGTTGTTCCATATAGACTTCTCTCTAAAGATCACCATTTAGGAAAGCAGACTTCATGTCCATTTGGTATATCTTGAAATCATTGTAGCACACAAAAGCCAAAAACATCCTGATTGCCTCTAGTCTTGTGACTAGTGGAAAATTCTCTTCATAATAAAGACCTTCCACTTGTGAGTAACTATTACGCACTAGTCCTAATTTGTTTCTAACAACTTGACCATGTTCATTCATCTTATTTTTGAATACCCATTTTGTGCCAATGACATTCTTTCTGATAAGTCCTGGTGTTAGTTCCCAAGTCTCATTCTTATCATTTTTTTCGAACTCCTTGTTCATAACATCTATCCAAGTTTTGGCTTTACTTGCCTCATCAAAGTTCTTTGGCTTTATCTTTGACAACATAGATATATGAACTTGCTCAATTTTTTCTACTAGTTGCCTCCCCGTTTATACTCCTCCACTTTTATCTGCAATAATTTTATTTTCAGGATGATTCTTTTGAGTGTGTCTTGAGGGTCCTTTTGAATGAGTCTCTGTATCTTCTAATTCTTCATCTTGTACTTCATTTTCTTTATTGACATGATGATGATGATCTGGAGGATTGATCAAACCCGTGCTCTTGTTCTTATTAAGTAGCTCTTCGTCAACCTTTACATCTATGCATTCAACCATCTTATATAGTCTTTTATTATAATATTTGTATCCCTTCCTTTTTTATGAATATCCCAAATATACTCCCTCATCTGATCGAGCATCAAACTTTCCTAGCTTTACATCATTATTTTTGATATAGCACTTACTCCCAAATACTTTAAAATGTTTGATCAAAGTTGGCTTACCATGCCATAGTTCATAAGGTGTCTTATCACAGTTTGGTTTGAGATGTGCCTTATTGAGAATATGTACTACTGTATGCACAACTTTTGCCCAATAGGTTTTAGGAATGTTTCTTTCTTGCATCATGGCTCTAGCCATTTGATGAACATATATGTTTTGCCTTTCTGCAACTCCATTATGTTGAGGTGTGTCTGCAATGGTGTATTTTCTTTTTATGCCAAATTCATTACACATGTCTGCAAAATTATATGAGGTAAATTCACCTCCTTTGTTTGACCTTATGCACTTTATCTTGTACCTTGTTTGAATTTATGCCAATGCCTTGAATGTTTTGAATTTCTCAAATGCATCTGACTTATTTATGAGAAATTACCCAAGTCAATCTCGAATAGTCATTGATTACCAAGCTGAAATATTGTTCTCCTCCTGGTGCTTTTGTTCTAGAAGGCCCACACAAATCCATATGAACTAGTTGCAAAGGCTTACTACTTGATAGTTTATCTTTGATTTTGAATGATATTCATGTTTGTTTACCCATTTAACATGATTTTCATATAGTGTTTTGAGGATTCTTTAATGTTGATATATCTCTAATTGTTCTCTTCTTACTGAGTCTGATGATGTGATCAAAATTGAGATGCCCCAATCTTCTATTCTATAGCCAAGATTCATTTTGTTTGCTGATGTAGCATTCTTCACTCTCTTCCTTCAAGATATATACATTATTCTTAGTTCAAACTCCTTTAGCCAGAATCTTCCCTGTAGATGTTGACCAGATTTCATAGTATTGAGCTCTGAAGAGAACAACACAACCTTTGTCACACATCTAACCTACACTCAAAAAACTATGTTTTAGGCCATCTACAACAATACATATTGAGCATTTCCTCTTCCATTATTTAGGCTGATTGTACCCTTTCATCTAATTCTTCCTGCTTCATCATTATCGAATGTGACATTTCTAGTTTTATTTTCATCCAGGGAAACAAACATGCTTTTATCTCCTTTCATATGTCTAGAGAAGCCACTGTCAACATACCATTTATTGTTTTGATCTTGAACATATAGAACTAGGTCACACTTATTAGGGTTTTTTTCTTTTGCCTACTTTCTCCATTGCATGCATCCATTTGTTCTATAAATATTCTAAGATTTTAATCTATTATCTTTAGCTCACATTCATATGACTTGTGCCCAAATTTGTGACAATAGAAACATTCAGTGATATCAAGGAGAGGTTCAAATGCATTTTTGTCTAGATTCATGTTTGTTTTAATGTTTATGAATCCATTCTTTCTTTTCTTAGAATTTCCCAAATCAATTCTTCTAACATAAGCTCTACAATTTATGGCTTTATGTCCAAAATTCTTACAACAGTAACAATATCCATAAAAAAAGTATGTACTTGGTAGTGGATGCTGTTTGAGAATCTAACCATCTTGACATTTGATAATCCTGTCTCTTGAAGAAGTGTGGTTTCTGACAGATTGTTGTTTGATTGTCCATTCCTTTTGCCTTCTGTAATTTTCATGCAATGTTTCTTTGCAGCTGTTTATTTGATGTTGAAGTGTTGCTCAAATTTTTTTTCTCAGATTGATGTGAGCTATCATCCTCTCCCCTAACATCTTTTACAAACATGATTCTCCTTCTATCCTCTGCCTTGGATTTACAGGATTCTCCTTCATAGCCCAACCCAGTCTTTATGAGTGGATACCTCTGAGCATTTAATATCACATCTAGTTTTTTAGGCCCTTTTATTTTCTAAATATTCATGTTTAGTTCAGTTTCAGCCTTCTCTAGCTTCTTCTTTAGACTTATCACCTATTCTTCCAATCTTTCACACTCTTGGCTTTTCTCTTTTATTTGATGCATCAAAATTTCTTCCACCTTCTTTTCATCTTCAAGTTCAACTTTCAACTTGATAATATCTTCTGAATTTGATTCTTCCTTTAAATATTTCAATTGGATCTCTTTTTTCTTTCTATTCTTTAGTTTAATCCTTTCTATTTCGTCTAGGGAACTTATCAACTCCCCCCTCAAGGTCTACCTCACCTTCCTCCTCTTCTTCATATTTTTGGCAATCCTTTTCAATTTCTTCCAAGGCCATCAACATGAATTCACTAGTTCCATATTCACTAGAGGATTCATTGGAATTTTCAGATACATTTCTATCTTCTTGAGCATATAAAATTTTTGTTTTAAAATTTCTCTCATTCTGTATTTTATTAGACTTGTTCTTCTCTTTCCCTTTAGGTTGATTTTCTTCTTTCTTATAAGGAAATTTTGAAGCATAATGCTCTACTCTTCCATAATTAAAACACTTAAATGGAAGTTTTCCTTTGTACTTACTTGTGTCTTTCTTCAACCTTCTAACAAATTTTGCTTCTTCTTCATTAGAACCTGAGCATGAACATTCCTTTTCTTCTATGGACTTGTTTGCCTTGAAAGATACCTCTTTAGTGATTGCCTTCCCTTTTGGAATTCTCATCTCATATGCTATCAAAGAGCCAAGTAGTTGATCCCTGTTCAAAATATCAAAGTTTGTTGTCTATTCTATAGCTGAAACCTTAGGATTGAATTTAGAAGGTAATGACCTCAATATTTTTTGAACTATTACACTTTATTTGGTTGTTTCTCCTAGACCCATCATGATATTTACAACTTCATCAACTCTTAAAAAGAATTTATCTATATCTTCATCTTCATTATTTTTTAAGGTCTCAAACTGTATTCGATACACTTGTATTTTGGCCATCTTTACCTTTTTCTCTACTTCATGAATATTTCTAATTTAACCTAGATATCTTTGGTTGTCTCACAATGCATTACTTTGATAAATTCAGACTCACATAGACCACTCAGAAGTGCATTCATAGCTTTTTCATTAGCTATAAAATTTAGTTTGGCATCTTTGTCACTAGTTATTTCTTTTGGTTCTTCATACCCTATCATCACAACAACCCAATCTTCTACTCCTAGAGACATTAAATATGTCTTCCTTTTCACTTTCCAGAAGGCATATTTTGTACCAAAAAATAGAAGGGGTTTATTGGTTGAGCATCCTTCTTGACTAGCCATTTTACTGACTTAGGACCTCCTTCCAGTTGTTAGACTGCTATTGAAGGAACTTGGCTTTGATACCAATTGATATTTATGATTGGAGGTTATTTGGGGGGGGGGAGGTGAATCAATAATTTAAAGTCTTTACTTTTTCTCAACTTAATTTTCATCTTATTCAACTAATTGTTTGTGTACGTGCTTTATTATTATAGAATTCCTTTTGTGGGTGTTAGAGAGAGAAATTTACAAATTTATTTATCAAGAATTCAAGAACATTCACACAACATTCAAGAACCAACTTCATGAAGACACCATATATAAGTGGAAACCCCGAAGGGAGAAAACCACGAATTTTAGGCTGAAAGTGATGTGAAGGCACACTTCTACTCCTTATTACATCAAATTTTTGTAGGCTCCAACCTACAAGAGGCTCCTACCTCAAAGGAAGCTCCAACTCCCACAAGTTTTATGTAGGCTACAACCCACAGGAGGCTCCTACCTCAACAGGATACAACATGTTCTTTATCAAGCTACAACATAGAGAGGGAAAGAAATCTCTCAATCACAACATCATATCACAAATGTTGCTTACCTCATATACATTTATGTTGTCAAGTCTATTGCTGCACTGCTTCTCATTTTCCACTTTGTGCCTCTTCTACTACTACTCATCAACTTTCTTATGTAGACTACTTCACTTCCAAAAAGTTCTTTTTCCATTTCACATTGTATATTTTATAAGCAAGCTATGTTGGTTGTTTGTATTCTTTGAAAGAATATGAAATGAGGTATTGTCTCTTGGTCTTCTAAAAAAGGTTCACAAGGTTGTCTCTTCATTTTCAGTTAAAAAAATAAAAATAAAAATAAAAAAAAATAAAAAAAAATAAAATTGTAATATAAAAGTAGCACTGAAATAAAATAGCTCAACCATCAATGATTATAAGAGACAGATCAAATTTGTATTATCTTGTATTATACATTTTTTCCAATGAAAGCATATACTTTTCAGCTTGTGTCTCAATATTTTACATTTCGTTTGATCATGTTCATCCTTCACATTGCTTTTCATAGACTTTTTACTTCACATCACTTTCAGCCTTTTCACTAAAGCATAAATTATCGCCAATTCAACATTCAACATGGATTATCACGAATGTGGTTAATGACATCAATGCCAATATTACCAACAGAGGATTGTTGTGATCCCCCTCTACGAGACTGTCGTTGCCAAGCTTAAGACCAATGAAGGGTGATCTAAATATATTAAATACAATATTAGTTTAAGCAAGGGTGTCCCCTATCCCCTACCCTTTTTGGAATTTACATCGATAAGCTAGGAGAGTGTCTAGAAATTGCAGGTTGCAAGGGCACCGAGCTTGCTGGTATAATCATTACTCTTCTCCTTTATGCTGATGATATCATTCTTCTTGCAAAAATCCATGATGAGCTAGACAAGAAGCTTAAGACTCTTCATGTCTACTACTCCAAGATGGGTATGATATTTAATACCGACAAGACTAAAGTCATGATCATTAAATGCAAAAAGATCAACCATGGTAGTTTCATCTATGATAACCATTTCTTAGAGACGGTTTTTTCTTATAAATATTTGGGTATTGATATTCCTTATCAAATCAACTTGAATTATAGCAATGAGGAAAGGATTATCGGAGGCTTGAAAGCTTATTATGAGCTTGAAAACAATTGTAAGTCAACCGATCTTTGCATTTGAATTAAAAAAAGGTTCCTCTTTGAGACTCTCATCACCCTTGTTGTCTAATACGGATGTGAAGTTTGGGGTTGTAGTATATCCAGAGAATCGTGGAGAAATATTGAGATGATTCAAAATAAATTCATAACCTACAACCTCAAGATTAAGGGAAATACTCCCTATCCTATCCTCTTGATCGAAGTTGGCTTGTCCCCCATTGAAATCATGACTATGTTTAGATATATGATATATAAGAAGAAGCTTTACAACATGGAATCCAAGAGGCTCCCAAAAATTGCTTCTAACTTTAATCAAAGCCCCCACCTTCGCCTCAAGTGCAGGTGGCATAAGGATGCCTAGTCTTGGCTCAACCATTGGGGGATAAAGGAGGAGAGCAATATGGGAAGCAAGGATAGTGTCAAAAATACTATTACCTCCAATTTTAAGGATAAGTTGTGGGATCGCAAGGAGATGGAGGGTAAAAGGAAGCTAAGATACTATAAGGAAGTGATCAACCCCACCCTTGATAACCATAATTATATCTCTGTGTTGACCAACACTAAGAAAAAAATGAACATCGCTAGGATAAGGACTACTTCTCATAACCTTCAAAGTGAAACCGGGCGGTGGTCTACTCCCAAGACTCCCTGGGATGATAGAATATGTTAGATTTGCGATATAAGAGGGTGGACAATGAAAAACACTTCCTCTTAGACTGCCCGACTCGTACTCACATTAGCTCTCAATTCCCTAACATCTACCACACTTCCAATCTTCTTTACTTGTTAAGTCAGCCCAATTATAGTGATTTTGGAACGCTTCTTTCCCTTCTTTTTGATCATAAAAACAAGATTTTTAAGAATCACAATTAGAGTCCTTTTATTTTCTTAAAGTACTATAGACTGCATTAACCTTCTTTTTATCATAGTAATAAGATTTTGAAAAATCACAATTAGATTCTTTTTATTTTCTTGAAGTACTATAAACTACATTAATCTTAACAAATGTTAATTATCATCATCATAAAAAAATAAAAATTGTTAAAAAATCATCAATTTCAACCACAAGCATTCATTTATAATTAACAAATATAAAAAATTAATTATAGATAAGCACATAAAATCATAAATTTATTGAATTTATTTGTTTAAATATATATTTAAATTTCATTCGTTTTAATTTATTTTTTCCCTTCATTTTCATAAGTTTAATCAAACTACTTTTTTTCCCTTTCACTTTCATAAGTTCAAGCAAACTATTCCACTCATCAAGAAAATGGTGAAGTTGTTTTTAGTAACATTTATTTTCACTTATTAAAGGAAGCTACAAGAATTTAATTCTTTTCGTGATTTAAAGAATATGATTTTTGTATTTTTTTTTCCGGAAGAAGAATTTTTTATAATGAGATTAATTAAAGTGGATTCACTTTTAAAATGATGATTATGTTGGTAGTATTGCATCTCATTATTAGAGATAAATAATAACAGTGGTCAAAACTATGGATATAAGTTTTAGGGTTACCTCACTGGTGAATGTACACGTTGAATCTTTCCCATTCTTATGATATATTTCTATGAAAACTTCAATTTTATCATTTATATTTAGACTTTTTACCTTCCTACCCTATGTTGTTTGTGTGTTTGTTAAATTATGGTGTTTTGTAGTAATCTATAAATTTGTTATTATGCTATTTTACATTTTTATTATCATGTTATACACCATTTTATGTGTCTCCTTTGCTTAAATATCATTTGGCATTCTCCAAATTTCATTTCTGATATTTCTTTCTGTGCTTCAAAACTATGCTAACATATCATTTTTATTAGTTTTATGTATATTTTATTTGTTGTAAATTTTAATTGAATATATCTGTATTTTTCTTCTTTCTTTTCCTATTCGTTCACTTTACATGTTTTTACTTTCTCCCTTCTCCCTTTTTTCAATGATATTTTTTTAATTACATTTTATTCTTTTCTCTTTTAAATATTGTTATTATGGCTTAAAATTTTCCCGTTTTCAATTAAAAAATTTCTATTTTTTAATACATAAATATAATCAACAAAATTGCATATAACATAATTATATATAAAAATGAGATCTTTTAAGGTGCTCTACAACCCATAAATGTGTAGGTGTAATGTAAGAAAGTTTGTAAACATTTTTGCATAACGGCATTAATATTTAAAATTTATAATATGTGAAAGGATTTGTAAACACTTTAGATTAAAAGGTTTAAAAGTAATATAGAACCTAGCAGCGCAGACTGTAGTATTCCCTGTAAAAATAATTTAAAATAATAAAATTCAAATTTTGTTTATTTATAATTTTTGTTACGAAAATTTATTAGATAAAATAAAAATAAAATACACATATCACATTAAAATATACAACATATAAATAGTAGCTATAACTTAAGAATCATTTTACCTTATAAAGTAAATTAATGTTAATGTAATCATATTTAAATTTCATTAATAAGCACATAAAAACTGTAATACTTACAAAACATACTATATAACAATATTTTTAACCATGGATATTTATGCCAACTTTACCATAGATATTATTAGTTGTAAATAGGCTTCATTACAATACCATGAGCCACTACCATGGCTCATCAACACTACATGCCCAAAAAAACCATCTCTCATTTCACAATCAAAATATTTTATTTGAATTTAATTTATAATATTTTTTTAATTAAATCTAAAAGAAAGAAAAATATTATAATTACTTTTGAGATATATCTAAACCTTCAATCACATTAATATATAAGATATAAATAGTAGACATAAACTATGATCTATTTTACCATAAAAATTAGAATAATAATTTGTAACACATTTAAATTTCATTAATAAGCACATAAAAACTTAAAACTTATAATATAAAAAGACATCTAACCATGGATATTCACCCCTATTTTACCATGGATATTATTAACTTTGTTACAATACCATGGGCTAATAACATGGCTCATCAATACCACATGCCCAAAAAATTCTCTCTCATTTCACAACCAAAATTGGTTATAAATATATATTTTTAATTTATTTTATGACATTTTTGGATAGTCAAATTATATAAAAATAAAAAATAAAAATGAAAATGAAAAATGAATTTATTAATTATAATTATTGTATAATTAATAATTAAATCAATTTAGATTCATCTTAGCTTCAATCTATCAAGCTCTTAAAGGATCAAATCTCTCCATATACAAATATTTCCTCAAAATTTTTATTAAAAAAAATTACCCCTCAAAAAATTTAATCATTCTCGATAAATCTAAAATTAAAATAAATATAAACTAATTTATATATATACACTCATCCTCAACCAACATTTTAACAATATTATCCTCTAACATATTTATATTCTTATAAACCCACCTATCTCACAAGTTATGTGAGCGAATGTCTACTAAAAACATATGATTTGCTTGTGGAGTTGAGTGTTCAACCTCCATTATGAATATTAAATATTGTGGTACGTAAATGTGAGCATGATGTTGCAATGTCTATTAAAAATATATGATTAGTTGCATGTGGAGTTGAGTGTTCAACCTCCATTATGAATATTGTGGGACATAAATGTGTTGCAAAGACGTGGAGGGATGTGGGCTTCACATGCCCATCAATTAGCTTGGGCTATGGACCATAACATCGGAGTTGATCTTTAAAGTTGATTTAAAGTACATTATTAGTTAGGGTAGTATAATTGATATTTTAATGATGTGAAGTATTAGGTAAGTAATAAGATTTAAAATTAAAATTTAAATTTTTATAAGTGATTTGATTTAAAAAATATTATTGGTAGGTAAAATTTTGAAGTGTTTAATTTTTATTTATTTAATTGATTTATGATGTTTTGTTAGTTGTATGTGGAGTTGAGTGTTCCATCTTCATCTATTCATTGAATCCAAAGAGTGTGACAAAGTGGTTGTATGTGGAATGTGTGATAAAGTGTGCTAAAAGGCCAAGAATGCTTTCACACATCGATTGTTGTGCTAAGTTTATAAAGACATACATACTCTACCCCCTCTAGTTAAGACATACATACTCTACCTTTTCTAGTTTTGAACTTGTGACCTTTTCCTTTCACATTCATCTCGTTCGAGAATAGACTTCATATATTCGTCTTCCTTTCACATTCAAATTGTTGGAAAATAAATATGAATTGTTTAATAGAAAAAGGTAAATATTATTGAGAATTAGAGTCAAATTTAAAATTACTCTAAAATATTTTAAAATTAGAAGTTTTTCCTTTTATAAATTGAATTTAGTTTAAGTGATTTGAATAAATGATTTTTTTTTTTTTCCTTTTAGAATTTCAAAAAAACATATTGAAATCACAATCAATATGGTTTATAATAATTTTAAGGTTAATTATTTGAATGGTCTCTTATATATTTTTCAAATAAAATATAAAAATAAGGAGTTGTTTATGGAGGCGGAGGAATTGCCTACGCAGACAAAAATGCCAGAATCTGGTTAAAAAAATTTCAAAAAAAATCTTGTAGAAGCAGTGTTTGAATCATGTTTTTGATGGTGGAAATGGATTCAGCACCATCAAAAATGTCTAGGACAAATGTTGAAGTTTAACAACCCTAACTTGGATTTACAAAAATCCTTGCCGGATTTTCTCTAAATATGATCGGAATTTCCATAACTTTCTGAGCAATTCCTCCAACTAATTAAACTACAGCTAAAAAAATAATCTTCTAAAATAAAATTCCTATTAAATCATGCTTAAAATGTGCAGAGGACCGTGAGCTTTACGCCGCTGCAGTAGCGTAAATAACAATCGCTGAACCGACGCTGATTTTGTGATGCGACTCAACGATTACAGTACCCATCACATATTTGTTTCGCCGCGGCCACCAACTTTGCGTTCGTTCCGGCCGACACTCCGTATGGTACGCTCCAACTCAACGAATTTTTCCCTGCGTTATATCAAACCAACTCCACTAATGTGTTTTTTAAATTTCCACGTGCTTCATATTCCATTTTCATATTCCATTCGACGTTATTATTACTATACATGAGATGTCTACGTGTGCCAGACGCATGGGATATTTTTAAATTAATTATTCATTATTATTTTTTTAGAGCTAATCTTTTTTATTACTACATTAAAACATTACATAGGATATTTTTCGAAATTTTTTCTCTCTCTGCATCACTCCGACCAGATTTCTTAACTATGAGAGATAGATATAGACAACTAGCCATATGCCAAAAACTATAATGATCTTTCAGTAAAAAACACTGATGTTCCAAAAACAGAGAATGCAAACAGAGCCTACTTGTATCACAAGTTATTAGGAAAGGTCAGAGCTTTCCTGTCATTAAGGTGATCAGGCGGTCTAGGACCCCCGTTTGCATGAAATTCCAAGTGATCAACCCTGCCTTCCAACAAGTCCAAGTTTGCATAGGTACGCCTTTGACTTCGCCATAGAGAAGCCATGTTGTCTAGTAAGTCCCATTGGTTGTGTTGAATGTTGTGTAAGAAGGAAATTGTCTCATTCTGCTCTTCATGTTGTTGCCTTCCCATATCTGCTATGAGTTTTGTAAGGTAGTTCAATTTCCTAGCTAAGGGCTCCATAGACAGATGTTCCGCTACAAGAACAGGAGTTGGAAAAATTCCTTGGGCCAGCTCGCGATCCAACCCCACCTCCTCTCCTCCTCTGGCATCATCTATCCCCACCCTACCATCATTGCTTGTCATTTCTCCACGGTTAACTCCACCATGCCTCACTCACCCTCACTAATGCAACATACCTCTAGGGGTTCCAAAACTAACTCTAGAAACACCACACCCTCACTACTCCCAAACTCCAACACCAGATACACCACCCCCTTCCTATTTCGTCTCCTAAGAGGGTCACCCCCATGTCACCTAGAGGAGCCTTGGGACTCTCCAACCTTGCAGGGCTAGACTACGAAATCTGGACACCAAAGCTCACCACCTCCCCCGGTCACCTCCAGGGCTCCACTAGAGTAGAATTCAAAGTGCATAAATTCAAGATGGGAACCCAGAAATTCAAGATCTTTCCCTCAAATGAACCATGACACACAAAGTCAACACTGCTTCGAGGACCCTAGAATGCTACATAAGTAGTATTGAAACACAATTGGGACTCAAAGAAGACAATCTAGGTGAAAACAACATCCTACAACCCCAAAAGGATTACCAAGCGAACCTAGAGACCATGGGAACTTACCCGATAGGTTGGTAGAAAGAACAATTTCCTCTAGTAAGCCCCAACAAAGACAATCCAACTTTACCTTCTCCACACCACAGCCTGCTAGCTAAACTCAATCCTCCAAACCCGAATGAGCACCCGCTCCACCACACAACAAGTGCATTCCTTCCTGCAACACACCAATGTCCCAACATTCATAGGGAAACAACTTGTGCATACACTATGTTGCCTTTGCCACCTCCCAAGTCTCCCATAAACAACCAGACGAGATACCAGACGAAAACGATCTTCCAAAAAAGAAATGGCTTACGTGTAATCTCAAAGTTTCTAGGCGTTATCCACCCTACCCTCCACTTGTCTTCTTGAGTCATCATATGTGATCATACGGTACCTTGGGAGTAATCCCCTCGCTCCTTGTCACATCCAATTCATTGTAATCCATCACCCCCATCGGGGTTAATTAATCATTATTATTATTGAAATAAATGTATAGGATAAATTATATATATATATATAGATATATATTATTGCTGTTATTTATAATAAAAAAACATATTTTCATAATAAATAAATTTAATCAAATTTATATTATTTTATTGTTTAGAGGCTTCTGCGATTTGTATTTTGTGTAGAGTTTTATTCCGGGATTATCGCATCCATAATTATTTTATTATTATTATTTTTGTTAGTAGTGAGAATTCTATTCATCTTTCAAAACAAAATTACATTCTTTTTCAATTGGTCTGCCTGATTGGAAACTAGACCAACTACAATATAGCCATGTTTTCATCAGACTTTTGGTCATGACATTGTTAATGTTTTTTCCGTTTTAACCAACATTTACAAAATTTACAAAAAGTATATGACATGAGTCCTCGTTGTAACTTTTGCCAACCCTCCTACACCAGCTAAATGGCTTGACCCTAGAAGTAACTAAGCTACTAACAATACTAAACATGACAAAAGGAACATCAAAACAACCAGTAACATATCAAAAGCATTAAAAATCCATATTAGTGTTCAGGGTCTTTGTCAGAAGGGGTTTCCGCCAGTTCAGGTGGCTCCTAGTTGTTGTCCTGGTGCAAGGTCTCCCCTTTTGTATTGTGAAGACAAACTCATTACATTTTGGCTAGTTGATCCTCATCATTGCCTGGAGTGACGTCTAGGTGGTGGAGATAATGCAAGAAATATCAAACTTTTTTTCCATAGTGTCAATGGGGTCCTTCTAGCAACGTTGAATATCCACCAACATTTGCAGATAGGTTTCCATTCGTTCCACCTACTTCTAGATAATTTTGAATTGCTTCGATTGGGATCCTTGAGTTCCTGTCTCCACAGTGAATTTCCCCATGAATGTCTTCATGTGCCACATTGCGTCCATGGTCCTGTGGTAGACGGTTCCATGGGTCTTCGATACCCCCATATCTATCACTCAATCCACCTCTTCTACAACCCAATGCACTGACTTATTATCTCTTTGTTCCCTGACGTCTTGTTCCATTGCTTCCAAAATGGCCTTTCCTTCCTTTGAGACTAGATCCACATATGATTGAGCAGCTTCCTGAGTGCGGTTTCCATCCTTGTGTGCTTACAAGGGGTGGCCTTTTGTGGCCCTCCGCGCGACCTTCCCCTGTGATAAGGTTGCTTGCTATGATTCATAATTTTGTAAACATCAATCTTACATAAAAACAAAAGGGTTATCAAGACCTTGGGGAACCTTCACGTTGGAAAAATGATAATTAGGATGGGTGATAAATAGATATGTCTTCCCATAGCCCAGAGCTTCAACTACTCTACAACTTTCCTCTTTTGGCCATTATTGCATGATTGGTGTGTGATAATCCACACAAACTAATCCATGTGCACCATTCACTTACCTGATTCATTTTTGGCTGGTATCTTTTCATCATTTCTAGAATTGACATAGGCATTAACTACGTATGTCGACGATTCAAGTAATATGCTATATTGCTTTTGGACCAACCCATGGGGGAAGGAGGAGTCATACTGGGGTTTGTACCTCCCTTTGTCACTTCCTTTCCTACCATGATCATCCACGTACCTTGCATATGGTGAATTCTGACGCCACCTTGTTGTAACGACCTTCTCTTGTATAGATTATGTGTTGGCCATGGTTTTCGGTGTCCAATGATCATTTATCACTTCTTGGGAATTGGCCCTCTTTGGGGCATGTCACCTTTGCCCTGATCCTAATCTAATTTTGATTTCTCTCTCGCATGTTCAACTCAGTTAAGAAAACATAATCATCTTTTCACTATCCATCTCAGACTTCATCCCATCCATATTCACCCATCACAATCACCTCTTCGGTGCCTTCATTCTCCAACTTGACCATCACCTTGTAAGTCGATCTGCGTAGTAGATTAGACTCAATGGTCTACATGCCTTCCAAGTGTCCTTGAATTCGTTGAATGATATAGCTTAGGTGCCAGTGCTTTGTAACCTTCCCTCTGTTGGAACCACACTGAAGACACTTCACCACTTCAATTACCAGCGTTGAGTCTCCTTTAATGGTGCAGTGGTGGGTGTTGGTCCTGACAAGAATTTATAGCCCTTGTTTTAAGGCATGGAACTCTGCTACATTATTAGTAGCCACACCCAGGTGAGTGAAATTAAGCCTAAGGATCCTACCAACATTGTCTCGACTTACCCCTCCTGCTCTAACTTGACCAAGGTTGCCTTTCAAGGCCCCATAAAAATTCAACTTCACAAACTTTGGGTTGGAGGCAACCATGTTGTTGCGGCTCCATGAATTTGTGGTTCCTTCCTTCTGTGGATATGCTTGTATAGTTTTTAATCCTAATGCTTCCATAATTATATTCTCTTGGTCCATAGGATTGTTTTCTCTCATTCGTATCAAGATGCTATGGATTGTAGAATTGTTTCCTATAATTGTTGCAGGATTTGGGCTATCAAGGTCGACGTTCGGGAAGATTTGTCCTGAAATATCCAACAGTTTTGTTCCTTCCAGACCACCCAAATCACAAATCTAGAGCTTAAACTCCAGGCAAGGTTGACCACCTCGCTTTTAAGGATTTCTTCTTTCCATTTGTTTAATGTTTCTTGGATACTATCTCGCTATCTATCTGTTTGGTGAAAAACCTAAGACACCTAGTCCCATAACGTAGTCACGTAATCACAACAGTTGAGAAGGTGGTTGATAGATTCTTCTTGCTTTTCACAGAATTTGTAGTGTGAAGGACCAAATAATCCTTCGCGGCATAGGTTTTCCTGAGTTAGAATTTTTGTGTGCATAACTAACCATATGAAAAGTTTTATTTCTAGCCATTAAGGGGTTAACCAAAGCTTGTTACACTTTGGTTTTACTATATCCTGATGATCCTCTATTAAATATCAATGACCCTCCTTTAGTTTAAATTTTCTTCCTTCTTGCCTTCTTCACCTTAGTTGGTCATCATCCTCTGGGTAAAGAATATTTTTTCTATGTAGTTATTCATCCAGGCTGTGGTCAATCTGGGCCAACAAATGTTGCTTGTTGTGGTTTAGGGTGGACCACTTTCTCCATTTTTGATGGGTGCCTCCTGGGTCCCAGTATTGGTGAACCTCTTGTTTGCCTTATTTCTGCAGTGCCTCCTAGAGGGTTATTCTTGTTGGCATGACTAATTTAGGTTCTTGTTTCCATGTGTTCTCCCGAAATAAAGTTGTTCTGCCATTTCTTATCTCCCAAAAACAATGGTCCTGTATTAATCCTTGGTTTCTCCAGGCCAAGTTCCATGAGGAAAATTTCGTCATCATGTCATTAAATCTGATCAAGGAGTGGGATTGCATTGTGGAGCATATTTTTCTTTCGAAAATGTTTCCTAGGGGTAGTTAACATGCTTGATCCATCTCAACCATAATTTTTCTCCACAGACAAGATTCATTTTTTCAGGATCTTAGAGGCCTAGCGCTCCTCTAGATTTCAATTTGCATATTTTGTTCGAAACCACTAGAGCCCATATTTTTCTTCCTCTGCCCCCTGTGATAGAAAATTTTGTTAGATTTCTCTAATTTTGTTAAGAATCCTTTTGGGAGCTGGTAACGCCGATAACAAAAACATAGGGATAGCTTGTAGGAATTCTTTGATCAACAAGAGCCTGCTTGCTAGCTTTAGGTCTCAGTAGGTCCACCTCCCGACCATGTGTCGTAAATTAGATATTAGGGTTTCCCAAGTTGAATTCTTGATTGCTTTATTTGTTAAGGGAACTCCCATATACTTTGTTGTCAGAGTTTTCCTTTGGAAACCTAAAAAGAGAGAGGTTTCTTTGCACAACAATGTGAGTACTGAAAAATAAAACCATTGATCTGGATTGATTAACCTCCATACATGTAGTTGTTGTGAATTCCTATAGGATATGCATGTAGGCTCTTGCCTCCTTGATAGTAGGAATGCCATGAAGCATTGCGTCATCCACAAATTATTGGTGGGTGGTCAGTTTGCACTCCGAGTAAGGTTGTGATTCTTTAATCTCCCCTAAAGTTGTATCTACTTTATTGATTCTACTAAGTTCCTTGATTGCTAGAACAAATAGAAAGGGAGATAGAAGATCACCCTGCCTCAGACCCCTTGTAGGAGAGAAGGGTTGCACTGGAGCCCATTGACAATGATTGAGAAGTGGGTAGAGGTGACAAGAGAAATTATCCACTGAATATAATGTTGCTAAAAACCTAAAGATTTCAATAGGTTCTCCAAATATTCCCATCTTAACTTATCATATGCTTTAGTTATATCGAACTACATTTTCATTCTAGCCTTTTTTCGGGGCTTTTAAGGAATGAATGATTTCATGGGCCTGGATTATGTTGTCAAGAATCTACGTCCCTTCTACAAAACTTGCTTGTTTTTCCAAGATGATAATTAGTAGTAGACGTTTTAACTGATTGGAAATAATTTTATAGATTAATTTACAGAGAGAATAGGGAGGAATCTATCAGGAGTGTTGGCTTTTTTTCTCTTTTTGGATCAGTTTTATGAAGGAGGCATTTAGAGCTTTTCAGACCTTTATTGATGTGTGAGAATATTCTACAACTTCAACAATATCTTGGCCCACAATTTACCAACATGCTTTGAAAAAATTCACCGTAAGGTCATCAGGGTCAGGTGCCTTGCCACTAGGTATGTCCCACACCACTTATTTCACTTCCTTAATCAATATTGGCCTGATAAGGTTATCATTCTTCTCCTCTGTAATTATCTTTAGGAAATTCTTCACGATTTTTCTAATGGCCTCTGATCTGTCTCCAGGGGTTTCTGTTGTTATGTCTTGGAGGTGCTAAACTAGATTTTTCTCAATCTCTTGATGGGAATGGAGCATGTTCCCACCTTTGTCCTTAAATTTCAAAATTCTATTATGATTTTTGCGGGATATCATGGTTTGATGAAACAATTTAGTATTCTTCTCACCATCTTGAAGCCACCACACCCTTAATTTTTGTCTCCATAACTTATCTTCTTGCTTGCATCTCTTTCCCATTCCTGATGAAGGAAGTGCTCCTGATTTTTTTCCTACACTGTGAAGCCTTCCTCCACTGCAAATCTTTGAAGTGCTTCCATGTCTTTCTCTATTTCTTTTTTGGCCTAGAAGATATTTCCAAATTCATGTTTGTTCCACAGTTTGAGTTGTTCTTTAACTTATTTCAGTTCTTGTTGTAACCTAAACATCTTGGAGCCTCTCATTACTCCTCCCTCTCGCCACCATTGCTTCACTTTTTCTACAAAATTGGGGTGGTCCAACAAGAAACCCTCAAACCTAAAGAGTTAATTTTTTGGAGTGCCCGTAATCTGGGTAACTAGAGTTCCTAGTCAATAATTCGTACCACTACTATAAAACATGTTAATCTCTAAGGCAATACCTTGCAGGATTAACACCTATGAAACTACGAATCTATCTAGCCTTGATGTGACCATGTGTTTTCCCTCTCTTTTGTTTGTCAAAGTATACATATTGTTTGTAGTTTCAAAGTCCACCAGCTTCATGTAGTAGATCATGTTCTAGAGTCTTTCAGAGTCTCTTTCCAGTTTCCTGGGTCCTCCCTTCTTTTCTTCAAGAGAGAGAATCATGTTGAAATCCCCAGCTAGGATCCATTTTGTGAGTGGACACCTCTTGCGTAGGGCTTCTAAGCACTGAATGAAATTAAGATTCTCATCAATTTGTTGAGGGCCATACACATTGGTGCATAGGATTGGATTACATAATGTAAAACCAAACTCAAGGCATATTTGGTGGCTTCAAAGGAAACTACATGGAACGTTTGTAGGTTCCACAAAGGTAGGATTTCTCCTACCGCATTTCTAGCTTCTATATCTAAAAGGTTAAAATTATTCCAAAATTTCCCAATGTTTATTTTCATATGATTTGTGGAGCATTTAGTCTCTTGAATAAAGAGAATGTTAAGGTTTTTTTTTTTCTTGCAGGATTCTTTTCTTTCTAGGGCTATTCCATCCTCTTATATTCCATGTTAAAACTTTCAATAGAATAGAGGAGGGGAGTAGTTAGGGTTCTAGGATTTCGTCTTACTTGAGTTTATCAGAAAGGCTCCCAACTCCTAGAGGGCAATACTATTTTTTTCCTTCTTCTTTTCTACTAGATATACTTATGGGCATGGTTTCTTTGGGCCTTTAATTTGACTCCCATGCCGTTCACTTCTCCATGCGCTCATTTCGTACCCATCATTGGGGTGTCCTATCCGGTAAGGAATAGGTATTGCACCCAATAAATTTGGTATTTGGGTATCACATCCATCCCTTTTTATTTCCATTGTTCTAATAATTGGGGTAGATCCAATCCTTCATGCTCCACTATTTCATTCAAATTTGGATCTTTTGTCCACGCTTTACTTGGTGTCATGTCTAGGTGTTTGTCCTGCTTCTATGATGGGATGAGATCTCCTTCCTTTACGAGGGGTTGACTAAGTGCCTTCAAGATTTCTTCATTTTTGGGGAGACCACTCTCTGCTAGTTCCTTTTCTTGAGCTTCATGCGCAAGATGAATGTGTTTCCTCCTGAGCTTATATATTGTTGTTTCCTTCATGCTTTCCCCTTGTTACCAAATTTTGTGAAACCTTCCGATTCTCTTTTTAGATGGGTTTTTGTCTTCTTTGTCATAACATTGAGAGGGAATTCTCTAAAGAGGTGACCGTGTTCATTTCCTTTTCAGCATATGAATAGGATATGCTCATATTCGATACTTTGACTCGATATCTCACCCTGGAATTCAAGTGTTACATCCTCTAGAAGGGCTCTTGAAATATCCATTTCCACATAGATCCTAGCATATGCTGTGTATTTTCCTTGCAAGGTTTCCTATGGGAGTTTAAGGAAACACCCCAGCGAGTTCCCTATGGCTTCAAGGGTTTTCAGGAGCCAATAAAGATAAAAGTTTCTTATTCTGGGGTGAAATTTTCCTTCTAGGGTTGCATGTATAGCCCTATCGATGATAGAAAATACATTTAAAAAAAGTATTTTTATGTTGTAGCGACTACAACCACCCTCTAAAATTTTGGCTCGCATGCAAATTTTGGAGCCTAATTTGGATCTTGCGATGTATCATCCTTGGTCATTTGTTGGTAAGATGATGATTTCGAGCTCCCCTCCTTGATCCTAAAGAGTTATCCCCGTTTTCATATTTTTGTACAATATGTTATTTTCGGGCATAGTGGTTGTTGTCTGTCATGCAAAGGGAATGTTATCTTGCTTCAAGGAAATTGTGTGCGTATGAGTGGTTGTCATCACATAAACATGTTTCACACTCACCTCATGCACTCACGTCATGAAGGTTGCATCAAGCAAAGTATGTATTACTTATTCTGGATGGTCTACATGTTTGTGTGTGATCACTGTCAAGTCCTATCAATGTTTGAATATGTTTCACTGATCTCACACTTAGCCATTTTCCCAAGCAACCGAGCCTCATCCAACTTCCCAAAATAATGCGCTTTTTTTTTGCAACCATTAGGCTTCCTCCCTTGCCTACTAAAAGCCCGCAGTGCACAAAGATACCAACCTCCCTTGCCTGCTAAAACCCCGCAATGCGCAGAGGCCCCATCCAACATTGCTCTCCTGAAATGCGCAGAGGAATACAACAATATTGCATTCAAAAATTGCGCAAAGGTGTCCTCTTGGGACCCCTGTCTTGCAGCAGTGCTTTGAGCCTCAAAACTTCCCAATGTTGTCCAACTTGTATTGTCGACCTTGCATGCATAAATTGCATAGACGGACCTCCCATGGCCTCATCCTGGCAGCAGCCACTGACTGATGAAATTGTGCATACCTATCTCTCAGTGGCTACATGAAAAGGTGACATGCTGAAATTGCTTCCAAGGAGTTGACAAGAAGGACCAAGGAACCGAGTAATTGAAAAGATCATGACCACATGAAAACTCCGTCTGATGCATGATCATCTTGAGGGTAACTATGGTAAGTATGGAACATCTTTCGAAGTACACTTCTTAGTTGAGTTAGCAGGACTGCTTGTCATTATCATATCATCCTATCCTCAGTAACATGCATATGGGAAAACATGAAAATTCACTTTATGTGTTGCTTCTACATGTCATGCTTCTTTTTCACTTGTTTGACCAACTCTCATCTTCTACATCTAGATTCGTATGTCATGCTTGCGACCATGTTCTAGTCATGCACAAGGTCTTCACTTCGTGTGTACATGTCGTGTTTGCTATGAAAGCATCTGTTGCGCTCACACACGAAGTCATATGCATTGTTGTGCAAGTGTCGTTGGTTGTCCAATGATCAATCACAAGTGTAGAGCTTGTTGAATCACACCGTTGGTCAGTCATGTTGATCATGCATTTTTATATCGTTTGAGTCATCTCATCGTCAAGTCATGCAAGTTTGTGTTTGTAAGATTGCATATGCACCTTTTCCCTCGCTCACACACTTAGTCATTTCGCTGAAGTTCTGACGACTAGATCTTCCTCTGACAGTCAAACCTTCACATTGCCGTCGATTTGATCGACTGTCACCTAGAATAGTACAGAAGCACCAAGCAAGCCATTTCAAGATGCACTGTCCGTAAGCTGATCAATCAACCCTCCTACTGGTCAACCAGAGAGTTTGACCTAGTCGTCAGCCCGGGACTGACTCCCGTAAAAAATTGTGCAGAGGCTGTAGACCATGCCTGCTCTTTTAACTAATAAAACTTTGTAGATAAGCTAGACAAACACCCATTGCCCATCCATGTCTCCCTCAAAAAATTTCATAGTTTTCCCAACCATCCCACCAGTCAGCTGACCAGCTGCTCACCTGGAAAACTGCGCAGATTTTAGGAGTAACCCCTCTGCCGCCCAGTAGTCCGCTCAAATCAAAATTTGTGTAGAGGTGATCAAAATGCCTACCTCCCAACATCAATGCAGTTTTTCCAGCTAGCAATTCCCAATAGCCCGCTGCCAGTTCCCTCCAGGAATTGCACAGTTTTTGCTGCCAAGCTCCCAACAGCCTGCTGCCAATTCCCTCCAAGAATTGCGTAGTTTTTGCTACCAAGCTCCCTCTGCCTACTCCAAGAAATTGCACATATTTTGTCTGCCCAACCATCCTACAGCCTGGATTGCTCCTCTAAAAAATTGTGCAAATTTTTCCTCCAGGTGAGCTAGATCCCGCGGACAGTCACTGTCGAACCAAATTTCCCATCACCATCTCCAAGTGAATTCTACGTAGTTTTCACCAGTAGTTCTCGAAGCCTCCATCCCATCTCGAATCTTGCCTCGTGCAGTTTCATAACCTTGTCCTCTCTCTTGGTCACCTACATCCGAAACAATCATGCATCATGGTAGACTAGGAGGTTTGTGGATTTGGTTTTGTCTCGTCATGAGTGAATACAGATACAGGTACACAAAAAAACATGGTGTGGTGATGGATGGGATGAACAAGGGGACTACTGCAAGAGGACATGTTCGCAAATGGATGAACAAATGAAGCATGTAAAGAGATGTGCTCGTGAACGGACGATCATGCAAAGATGTGTTCACGGATCGACGCACAGATGAACATGTGAAGATGTGTTCGCGATGGATGAATGGATGAGCATACACCGTTCGTGAATGGACAAACCTGTCAAGCATGTGAACATACAAGCAAGGAGAAACATGTGAATGCAACATTAAGCGAACCCGACGACCATCGAAGACTCCATGCACATTGCCATGCGGAGGTGAAGCTGTGACACACCGTGAGGACATCCATCAGTGAGCAACACTGCAACTTGACATGTGCACTAGTAGTGGCATGAATGTACCAACACTGTCATGTCGAGTCTTTTCATGAGTCATGTCATCCACATCTCTACTGTGGGCCATACTATTAATCAATGTAATGTAATGTGGAAGTCCAAGAGACCCACTTGTCATATGAAGGGTCATGTAAATTTGAAAGGTCATGGAAGTCAAATAGTGATGAGGGAAGTCGAACAACCACAAGGATCAATTTCACCCTTGGCTATAAATACCCCCTCATTTGTACATGCAACAAACTTTTCACCTCGACTCCTCCCACATAGCATTGAGAGTCTGTAATATTTTCTTTAAGGAGCAAGTAGTGGCTCCAATGCCCCGCCCACGGGGTTAGTGACGTATGGTGTAATGATGTGTCTTGGAACATTTTCTTAATTCAGAAGCTTGCTAACAGGCCAACACATTTTCACACATGTGTTGTAATTGTTGTAAGACTAATCTTGAACACTTGTAATGCATGTTGCTTTAACCTATGTTTAACACTTGAACTCATTCAATTTTTTTAATACATATATATTAATGAAAATGTGTTGTATGAGCTGTTAATGATGTCCTTCCCATGTTGGTTAGCTCCCCAGGCATCAAAAAAACCTTTCATGAAAACTTTCTATAACGATTGTTGCACTCGCGCAAAATCTTTCCTGTGTGTTGTACGTGTTATCTTTCCTTATGTGTTGTGACTGCCGCATCCATTTGGATTGATACACCAGAAGCTTTGCATGTCCTATTGTGTTGTGTGTTCCTAACATAGTTGGGACTTCCTCCCATTCAACTTGGGATTCACTCTCATCCTCTCCCTCCGCGGTGAAAGAACCATTGACACAAGTAACACTAGAAATCATGAGGCACGCGAAGCTCACTACTCGAAGACAAAGCAGACCACTCTCCTAGGTTGATAAGCAAGAGCTGAGGTAAACACCTAAGATAATGGAAACCAGAACATCATACCATATGGGATTCATACACCAAATGGTGTGAGGTCTAGTTGGGACTTCATACCAGGGCGACCCCCTGATGTTGGCGAGTCTAGCACCTTCAACATTTTGGTGCTAGAAGGAGGGCTAGTGACAATCTGATCCCATACATCTAGGTTGAATCTCTTACCCAATGAATCATACACTATTTATTCTCTTGGGGTGTTTCTATCATTTCTCCCTTAATCAGCTATTAATCCCTAATGAGCTTCTCGATCTCTTGTCCTTGTTAAATTTTGACGGTGAGGACAAAACATCTGTAACTGAGCATATTTCTGATTTTCCTTCATTTATGTGAATCTCATGAATCAATAGTGATGATCTTGTTTGTGTACTCTTCTTCCTCACCCTTGAAGGTCATGATAATCAGTGGTTTCATACCCTGCCACCTACTTCCATTCATTCCCTTCTCACTTTCCTCAAAGAGCTCCATTAAGCCTTCGATGAGTGTGACCACCAAGATTTCTATGAAAGAATCTCTCGTTTATGAATGAAGCCTGATGAATCAGTTGAGGAATTTTCTACCTGCTTCCTTTGCCTATGTCAAGAAATTCCTAGTAGTTTGTGGACCTTAACTTCATGAGCCAAGAGCTGAAACACTTGGTTCATGTCTCTCGAAATAGTGAACCTCCTGATTTCCCTTCTTCCTTAACTCTCGGGGATCATGAGACACCTCATGTCTTGAAGAGGGTGCCCCCTCACAGCAACCGAAAATCTGAGAAATATGCGTAGCGGGTATCCCCTCACAACGGTTGAAAATATGAGAAATATGTGCAGCACGTTTGCAACCAATCTGAAATATGTGCAGCACGTTTGCAACCAATCTTCTCGGTTGTCTCCCACCCCAATGGAGGAAATTCTAGAATGGTTCAGAAAGCCTATCATGAAAACTCATACCTCGATTCTGCAATAGGACATCAATGTTCATCACCCAAGTCTTGAGTCTAATCTGCATCTCTGCCATCCTCCATAATCTACAACCCATGACTCCTTGCACCATGACTTGCTTGAGCGATCTGTTTCACAAGATAGCTGCATGTGCACTCCTGATTCTTGAGCTGCTGGCTCAATTTGTAGTCATGAGAAAGGCAGTCCCATCATACAAATGGAGGAGCAGGATAGTGAAGACATAATCAGTACTCTCAAAACATTGAGCTTCCATTCTTGATTGATTCTCGATCCATGAATCTTAGTGAAACATCATGCACAATCAATTCCTTTGATCAACCTCCTGTATTGGGTTGTCATCACTCCCACACTTCCATATGTTGTGATGAACACCCAAGCACATCATATGATCTACTATCACCTCATGTACACTATAACTTAGATCTAGAATGTGCACCGGTCAAAGCAGACATCCATATCAAAGCTTCCTCTGCACCTCACTTGCCCATGTGTCCTGTCATTCACAACTCATTAACATGCATCAAAGATAATCCATGTTCTCTTGCTTCTTCATCTTATGAGTTATCTCCTAGATAAACACGAGGAAATGAGGTTGTCCACAATGAAAATATTCTCAACACACAAGTATCTTCCCACTTGTCATCATCTTGTGTGTTGCATGAAGACGGCTCGTCAAGTCATCTTGCTGAAAATTTTGATGAAGCCTCTAATAGAGATGGTTGTCATCCTAAGAGTAGTTTTGAAATTAGTATCAACAGCCATCCTCAGGCCATGCATGATCTGCTTCACATCTCAAAATGAATTTTTTCAATTCTGGAAAGTTTTGGGATGTGTCAAGGAGTCGGGTCACTTCAACATCCATTGATGGTTATGTCAGGACCTCGCGACTCTGGTAAGCCCACCAAACCAAATCAGATCTTGTTTCTCACACACAATCCGTCTATCTACATGGTTTCACTCGCTAAGAAACTTGGTGTAGAAAAACACATTCGCAAGAGGCCTCCGAGGTTTGTTGAAAAATGGTAGTCACGTAAGAGGTAAGCATGTGTGTTGGGTGGTTGTGACACATTCTTCCGCCCACAGGTGAGACCTTCTCTCTCGTGTGCATGTTCGTCAAGCTTTTGCATTTTTTATTGCACATTTTTTTTATCTGTTTTAATAGCTTATATCTTTGTGATTGCAATTCGGGTATGCCTATGGTAGCTTCACTGGAAATTTCATTTCACGTAACCCAAAATGTTTAGCGTAGGAGTAGGAGTAGTGTTTGCTTTCTCACTTGTCTTTTCTTTCTAGTTTGCACGTTTGTTTGCTTTCTAACTTGGTTTAGTTTGTTTGCTTGTTTTCTTTGCTTTATTTTGTTGTGTTGGATTGCTTACTATTTTTGTTTCGTTTTGTCTTTTTGATTGATACCTTGCTATTTTTTCTTTCCGAAAATAAGTGTTGTCATTTACTGAGTTATGACTTTTGAATGAGTATGTGGCTAAAATCTAAGAGACTTGTGACACTGTAGCACTTGGCCAGTCTTACGTCTATCTTCTCTGTGCTTGGTTGTAACCTTTGGCCAATGGAGTCTTGAAGCAAAATACAAGCCATCTACAAGGGGAAATTTGGTCCAACCATGAACCCATGTCCACACTAGGAAACCCCATTCCTGTACTCAACCTTCTGCTCTATGTGCTCAAACTCATTCAACTAGTAGAATTGGAGAAGGGGAAAATCTAAACGAGAAAACCTATGTTAGAGGTCTTACATGCTTCTCTGAAGGAACAAAATATTATGCTCTCAATAAGTCGGGATCCCTCTTCCACCCCAAAAAAAAATTAGTTCCAATGCACAGTCCTCTTAAAAGAAAATACAAAGGCAAAAGAAGAGAAATGCTTCCTGCGCAGAGAGGTGAAGTATGTAACTCCACCGAGGTACTGACGAGGCTCGATGACAGTGGAGCAATGTGTGTGTTCCTACGTGACTCCTCTGGGGCACTGTATAGGCTTGCTGGCAGCAGAGCAACACCAGAGATGAAAATTTATACTCTAAAAATATTCAACGCGCGAGCCAAGCTACCCTTCCCGATTTCAAAGAACTATGATCAAGTTGAACTTTTGTTGTGTTTGAATGAGTTGGAAAGAGGTGAACGATGTCTATCCATGGGGTAAGTAGGGAAGTTGCAGTAACCTAAATAGTGATTTAATACTCCTCGAAAAACCAAGGCCATGTGCTGTCAATGAACCAAAACAAAGAAGTTGGAGTTCTACTAGTGTGTCACCAAGTGTTGTAGCAGCTACAACCACCCTCAAAAATTTTGGCTCGCATGAAAATTTCGAAGCCTCCTTTGGATCTTGTGATCGATCATCCTTGGTCATTTTTTGGTAAGTTGATGATTTCAAGCTCCCCTCCTTAATCTTAAAGAGATTTCCGTGTTCTCATCTTTTTGTAGCATATGTCATTTTCGAGCATAGCGGTTGTTGTCTGTCATGAAAAGGGAATGTTGTCTTGCTTCAAGGGAATTGTGTTTGTATGAATGGTTGTCATCACGTAGACAATTTTCATAGTCACCTCACACACTCACGTCATGAAGGTTGTTGCATCAAGAAAAGTATGTATTACATATTCTGGATGGTCTACGTGTCTGTTTGCGATCAAAGTCGAGTCCTATCAATGCTGGCATATGTTTATTGAACTCACACTTAGCCATTTTCCCAAGAAACCTAGCCTCATATAGCTTCCTAGAACTATCCGCTTTGTTTTTTCAACCATCAAGATTCCTCACTTTCCTGTTGAAACCCCACAGTGCACAGATCCAATAACCTTCCTTGCTTGTTGAAACCCCATGGTGTATAGAGGCCCCAGCCAGCACTGCTCTCCAGAAATGCGCATAGATGTCCTCCTAGGACCCCTGTCTTACATCACTACACTAAGAATTTGCACATAGTTGTCCTCTTAAGACTCCTATCCTACAACATTGCTTTGAGACTCAAAACTATGCAGTGTTGTTCAGGTTGTCTTGTCAGCCTTGCATGCATAAATTGTGCAGACAGATCTCCCAAGGCCTCATCCTGGCAGCAACCACTACTCGCTAAAATTGCACAGACCTACCTCTTAGTGGCTACATGAAAAGATGACATCCTGAAATTGCTTCGAAGGAGTTGAGGAGAAGGACCAAGGAACTGAGCAATGGAAAGGACTAGGATCACATGCAAACTCCGTCGAATGCTTGATCATCCTGAGGGTAAGTATGGTAAGTATGAGACATCTTTCGAAGTACACCTCTTAGTTGAGTTTGCAGGATTGATTGTCATTATCATATCATCTTGTCCTGAGTAACATTCATGTGCGCAAATGTGAAAAGTCACTTTATGTGTTGCTTCTACATGTTGTGCTTCTATTTCACTTGTTTGACCAAGTGTCATCTTCTGCATGTTGATTTCTATGTCATTCTTGCGACCGTGTTTTGGTCATGCACAAGGTCTTCACTTAGTGTGTACATGTTGTATTTTCTATGAAAGCATCTATTATGCTCACACACGAAGTCATATGCACTATCGTGCAAGCGTCGTTGCGGTCATCCAACAATCAATCACAAGCATCACGCTTGTCAACTCGCACCATCGGTAATTCATGTTGATCATGTATTTCTGGATGGTTTTATTCATCTCTTCATTAAGTCAGGTAAGTGTGTGTTTGAAAGATTGTGTATGCACCTTTTCCCTCTCTCACACACTTAGTTGTTTTGCTAAAGTTCTGAGGATTGGATCTCTTTCTGACAGTCGGAACTTCACCCCTCCATTGACTTGATCGATTGTCACCCAAAATAGTATAGAAGCACCAAGCAATCCATTTCCAGTTGTGTTACCTGCAAGATGATCAATCAACCCTCATCCCTCCATTCCGTAAGAGGACATCACCATTCATAACCCAAGTCTTGAGTCTAATATACATCTTTGCCATCCTCCATCATCTACAAGCCATGACTCCTTGCATCATGACTTGCTTGAGAAATTTTCTTCATAAGCTAGCTACACGCACTCTCTTGATTCTCGAGTTGCTGGCTCAAGTTGAAATCATGTGCAAGGCAGAATCATCATACAAATAGAGGAGCGAGACATTGAAGACATGATAAATTCCTCTCAAAACATTGAGATTCCATTCTTGATCGATTCGCGATCGACGAATCTTGGTGAAACACCATGCACAATCAATTCTTTTGATCAACCTCCAGTCTTGGGTTGTCATCACTCCCACTCTGTTGTATGTTGTGATGAATGCCCAAGCACATCATATGATCTACTATCATCTCATGTACACTCTAACTCAGATCTGGAATGCACACCAGTCACAGCAAACATCCATATCAAAGCTTCCTCTTCACCTCACTTTCCCGTGTGTTCTATCGTTCACAATGCATTAACATGTGTCAGAGATATTCCACGTTCTCTTGATTCTTCATCTTATGAGTTATCGCCTCGATCGACACAAGGAAATGAGTTTGTCCACGATGAAAATAGTCTGAACACACAAGACTTTTCCCACTCGTCATCATCTTGTGTGTTGCATGAAGACAGATCATCAAGTTAGCTTGCTGAAAATTTTAATCAAGCCTCTGATAGAGATGGTTGTCATCCTAAGAGAAGTTTTGAAATTAGTAACAACACCCATCCTCAAGCCATGTATGATCTGGTTCACATCTCAAAATGCAATTTTCCAATTTTGGAAAGTTTCAGGACATGCCAGGGAGTCGAGGCACTTCAACATCCGTTGATGATTATATTAGGACCTCGTGACTCTGGTAAGCCCGCAAAACCAAATCAGATCTCATTTCTCACACAAAATCTGTCTATCTACATGGTTGCACTCGTCGTGGATCCTCGTGTAAAGAATATTTACTATTCTGGGTGTGATATTTCAAAATTTCATATTTTCACTAATGATCAAATCCATGAGTCTATTACTGCATGTCTGTCTTCATGCACCTCTCTTACATCGAATTTAGGTTGGGCATGTCTGTCCCCCATTTAATCATGGGACAACAAAGTTGATCATCTCAAAGGCTATCTTTATCTAGAATAATACTTATTGGATGTTCTCTCTTGTAATCAAATCCTTGGTCTTTTTGAAAATTTTCACATCAAACTTGCCCACTCATCACACCAAAAATATCCCTGTGTAATGACAAGCGCACAACCTATCGCGCAAATCAAGTTACTCTCATTTCACCACAACCCACTTGGTTTAAAACATTCACAGTTTTGGCTTCCTTTCTACATTTCTATGATGACCATGATGCTTGCACACTTTTTCACCAGTTGCAGGTGGTTGTTCTATCATGTCTAGCATATAACAAACTTGGTTCCCTCTTTCAAAGCGTTTGCACGATTGTTCAAAAAAAATTCTTTGCTCATGTCAAACTGGGAATCTGGCATCTTGACCGTCTGGTCTGATTTTTCTTCTACCTCAAGTGGTTGTCATGTAGTTTATCATTTTCCCAACATAACATCCAATGACAATCGCTTCCCACACTATGATCTTCATCGTGGAACATCTTTATTCTTAGACTTTTGTCAAGCAAGTGAGGCACTTTGGTAATTGATGATGGCTATGTCAGGCCCTCACTGTCTTGACATGACTGACAAGAATTACTAGATCTATCTATCCGTATCAGATTCCCATCGTGATTTCCTATCTCGAATTAGGAATCCATATTCTCAAATATCACGAATCTTTCAAAACAACCATCATGAATTTATGATCCAATCACTGAATGGTTGGAACAATCTTACTTGGTGAGTCATTTTACAGGTAATGAGCTTCAGTCCTTCCTCGCGCTCGCTACGAAACTTGGTGCAAGAAAAAACATACTCGCAAGAGGCCTTCGAGATTTTTTGAAAAAAGGTAGTCAGGGAAGAGGTTAGAATGTGTGTTGCTTGGTTGTGACACATTCTTCTGCCCACAGGTGAGACCTTCTCTCTCATGTGCAAGTTTGGCAAGTTTTTTTTATTTTCTGTTGCGCATTATTTCTTATCAGTTTTAATCGCTTGTATCTTCATGATTACATGTCGGGTATGCCTACGGTGGCTTCGAAATTTCATTTCACATAAACCTGACCATTTAGCGTAGGAGTAGGGATAATGTTTTCTTTCTCAGTTGTCTTTTCTTTCTGGTTTGCATGATTGTTTTCTTGCTGACTTGGTTTAGTTTGTTTACTTGTTTGCTTTGCTTGCTTTTGTTGTGTTGCCTTTTCTTACTGTTTTTGTTTTGTTTTGTTTTTTTTTATTGATACCTTGCTATTTTTGATTCTCCGGAAATAAGTGTTGCCATCTACTAATTTCTAGATTTTTAATGAGTATGTGGTTGAAGTCTAAGAGACTTGTGATACTGCAGTACTTGGCTAGTCTTGCATCTATATTCTCTATACTTGGTTGTAACCGTCGGTCGATGAAGTTTTCACAGAAAATACGAGCCGTCTGTAAGGGGAAATTTGGTCCAACAATGAACCTATGTCCACACTGGGAAACCCCATGCCTATACTCAGCCTTCTTCTCTGTGTGTTCAAGCTCATCTAGTAGAAAGGGGAAAATATAAACGAGCAAACCTACGTCAGAGGTCTTACATGCTTCTTTGAAGGAACAACCTCTTATGCTCTCGATAAGACAAGATCCCTATTCCACCCCAAAAACAAATAAGTGCCAATGCACATTCCTCTCAAAAAAATATACAAAGGCAAAAGAAGATAAAGGCTTCATGCATAGAGAGGTGAAGCATGAAACTCGACCGGTGTACTGACCAGGCTCGCTGGAAGTGGAGCAATGTGTGTGTTCTTTTGTGACTTCACCAGAGTATTTTCCAGGCCTACTGGAAAAGGAGGAACACCAAAGATGAAAACTTATACTTTGAAAATCTTCAACTCGCGATACAAACAACCCTTCCCGATTTTGAAACATTGTCATCAAGCTAAACTTTTGTTGTGTTTGATTGAGTTGGAAAAAGGTGAACCATTTCTGTCCACGGGGTAAGTGGGGAATTTGAAGTAACCCACACATTGATTCAATACTCCCTGAAAAACCAAGGCCTTGTTCTGTCAATGAACCAAAACAGATAAGTTGGAGTTCTACCAATGTGTCACCAAGTGTTGTAGTGGCTAATACCACCCTCCAAAATTTTGGCTCGCATGAAAATTTCAAAGCCTACTTTGGATCCTATGATTGATCATCCTTGGTCGTTTGTTGGTAAGTTGATGATTTCAAGCTCCCCTCCTTGATCCTAAATAGTTTTCCACGTTCTGATATTTTTGTAGCATATGTCATTTTCAGGCATAACGGTTGCTGTCTATCATGTAAAGGGAATGTCGCCTTGATTCAAGGGAATTGTGTGCGTATGAGTGGTTTTCATCACATAAACATGTTTCACACTCACCTCACATATTCACGCCACGAAGGTTTTTTCATCAAGAAAAGTATGTATTACATATTCTAGATGGTCTACGTGTCCGTGTGCGATCACAGTGGAGTCTTATCAATGTTTGCATATGTCTCACTGATCTCACACTTAGCCATTTTCCCAAGAAACCTAGCCTCATCCAGCTTCCCAAAACTATGTGCTTTGTTTTTGCAACCATCAAGCTTCCTCTGCTGCGTGCTAAAACCCCATAGTGTGCAAAGGCACCAACCTCCCTTGCCTATTGAAACCCCGCAGTGCGTAGAGGCCCCAACTAGCACTTCTCTCTAGAAATGCGCAGAGTAGTCTAGTAACACTGCACTCACAAATTGCAGAGGTGTCCTATCGGGACCCCTGTCCCACAACAGTGCTTTGGGCCTCAAAACTGCCCAGTGTTTTCCAACTTGGCTTGTAAGCCTTGCATGCAGAAATTGTACACACGGGTTCATCCCTGGGCCTCATCTCGGTAGCAGCCACTTCCTGATAAAATTGCGCAGGCCTACCTCTCAGTGACTACACGAAAAGGTGACATGCTGAAATCGCTTCCAAGGAGTTGAGGAGAAGGACCAAGGAACCGAGTAATGGAAAATATCCGGACCGCATGCAAACTCCATTGGATGCATGATCATCTTGAGGGTAATTATAGTAAGTACGAAACATATTCAAAGTACACCTCTTAGTTGAGTTTGTAGGACTACTTGTAATTATCATATCATCCTGTCCTCAGTAACATGCATGTGGGCAAACATGAAAAGTCACTTTATGTGTTTCTTCTACATGTCATACTTCTTTCTCACTTGTTCGACCAACTGTCATATTCTGCATATTGATTGCTATGTCTTGCTTGCAACCATGTTCTGGTCATGAATGTTGGCTCAGTGGGGCTTGAGCCAGGTTAGGAAGTGATTTAGCCAAGCAAATCTCAGTACTACTAGCCCTTTCAGCAATAGTCCATGGAGCGTGGACTGAGGTCTCACCCGAAGTAGTATGGGGGGGTGCCGGAACCGGGTTTCCACACCCTGGGGATGTTTGATATGTGGTGAGTGGTATGTGGTCCAACCTTCGCACTTACTATGCTACGCGCACCTGCAGTCACCCAGCCCTGTGATACTCTCTTCACGTAGTTCTAGTCACAGCGCAACCTGTGTTATTTATTCAAGTCTTCCTTATTTAATCTCTGTTAGTCGATTACTTAGCTTCAATTCACTTATACATGTAATTATCAATTGCGCACATAACATCAACAAATTGATTCGAGAATAGATGCATAGAATAAACTTGTCTTTATTAGCTTTCAAATCCAAGTACAATCCACTTACATACTTGACTATGCCCTGCACACTCAGCTGTAGGGGTCCATGTACTTAACTGTGGACTCTACGAGGCATTTGCGCACTTAGCTACAGAGCCTCTTCCTACTACGATGACCCAATACACTTCAACTTTCACTCTATGCTCTGACCATGGCTTTACATCTATCTATTACGTGCTTACTTCCTAAAAACCTATCTTTACATTTAGAACCTTGCTCTATTTATACAATCCCATGGTCCGCGGACCATGGGTAGGCCGACACAACTTTATATTATTTTACAATTCTTAGGGTGGACAACCCTATGGCTCATCCTAGACTTCCACGCTCTGCGTCTATACTTCACGAAGTCTTTTACATTACATTGACCAAAACTCAGGCTTTAAGCCCCAAAAACATGCTATGGGGGGGATTTGCTGCCCAATAGGCCCCCAACACAATCATCGTGACTCGTCCCTAGTCACTTTGCTGGTGCAACGATATTTGCGCGAAGTCGATCCAGCAGGTCTCACGCAGCTTGGGTGTCCACAACACACTGTTCTGCTGTCTGTTGTACTTTTTGCACACATATCTCTAAATTTTCGTGAGCAGGGTCACATTTTTGTCTAACTACATAAAGTTCTTGCATTTGTGCCAGCTTCCTTTCAATGGTCACTGTAATTGTGAAAGTTTCATCGATCCATGGTTGGATTCGTGCTTTAAGTAGGGCTTCTTTTTGGCACGCGGTGTCTAATTGGTCCTTCAGTGCCCTCGCCTACTGTAGTTTGGCGAGTCATTGAGTAAGGACAACCATCTACATGGTGCCCCTGACACTGTCTTACTCCTGTTACAACTCACTTGCCTATGTCTCTAGGTTGTAGGTTCGAGTCTTCCTGCAGGTGCGTAAGCATGGTTAGTGCTTGCTCCAACATCTTAGTACAATCCTATGTCACCTGGCCGATTTGCTCCAACCCCATTTGGATAGTGTGGGCGCACTGCTCTCTTACTTCTGGGGGCATGCAGGGTTGTGCCTTCAATCACAACTCGGTGATCTGTAGGTTCAGATCCAACTGAACTTTCATTGTTTCCTCCTTGGCCTCACAGACTCCGGCCGCCAATCTATGGACCCGCTTTGCTACTGGTAGTTTTGTTGGCACAGCCAACTCTAGGACACTCCTACACACATCCTTTACTACCTACGCTAGTCCACGAACCTACGCAACTAACTCATCACGCTGGAGGCTGAGTTGGTCCATATTTATTTTCTACTCGTTTAGGACCTAGATTGCACGGCCTTCCGGGGTGTGGAGCTCTCCGATGACCCCATCCTATAGCTGGTACAAAATTTCATGTGGTAGGGCTGCCAAGTTTAAGTCGATGCCTTTCATGCTGCTCATCGTAGCCTAGTCAACCTTGCTTGTTGCTTCTAGGGCGACATCGGGTAATACGAAAGGGTTATCCATACGGGCGCGCAACACCTGTTCGGCCTCTATGGTTCCTACTGCAATGTATGGAGCCATTGTACTTGTTTGGGGGGATATACTTGTAAGCCTTGTAGCTACGTGCTGAGCACCCCCAACATAGTTTTCTACTCCATTCCATCCTCATTTCTTGGAGCGCGTCCTTTGTGACCTCACGAATCGTTTCGTCGATGTAAAAAAAATCACCTTCTGTGAGCGTGATTGGGTCAACGGATGTCTTTGTCGCCTTCGTCTTCTTACTGGCATCTTTTTCCTTAGGGACACGTGGCTGATTGAGTTGGGTTGATGTTGGACAGGGTCCACATGCTCTTCTATCCTATCCAGTTCCCATGTCTGCTACCTTGTGGACATGTCCTGGCCCTCCTCGTGCTCTTTCATTAGCGCTGTTGTGGTTGTTGTCATCTGCGCCGCTGCTGCTACATTGGCCATCTTTTGCTGTGCGACTGCTTCTTGTTCCTAGCACCTCTTTTCAGCCAGCTGTGCGATGTGCAGCTTGGTGTCCTTCTTCCTTTGCTGGGCTGTGACCCTCTCCATTATTGCCAAGTCCAGGGCGCACCACTCCAGAGGCCACGACTCCATTACTACGAAGATTGCATCATCCGTTGCGATGAACAGAAGCTTTACCCATTTTTTTCTTGGATCCTGGCATGCCTAGATATACAGGTTAAGCATATCCGCATTAAAGTCTATAGATTTCTGCAAGCTGTTATAAACCATGGGAGACAGGTACAACCTTCGGTTGATCCACATTCGGATGCTTGCCTCCATGAACATCCAAAACACCTTCGTCTTGTGAATCCTCTTCGCGTCTTTTGTAGCCCAAAGGGAGGTGTAACTTGCTGTTTCGGGCAGATAATCCTCAATGCTGGGAAACTCGCTGTCCTTCGGCAGTTCCCTTGCAACCAACAAGATGGATAAGAGAAACCATGCATAGTGGAAGGTCTTACCCTGCTCATGGGCCTCCTTGCAGTTTGTCAGAAACTACTTGCAGAGGAACTGCACCGAGTTGAACTATACCCCCTCTGCGCACTGCTCTGCCAGTGCAATCACAGACGCTGGTACTTTGTCGGTGCGACGTTTCCTCATCAGCTTGTCGGCCAGTAGCTGCGTGGCTACGTGTACCCCCTTATCCTTAATGCTTGCTATTAAGTACCCCCGCTTTTTCTTTTCTAGCTTATACCTGGCCTTCATGGCTTCTGTGATGGCCAAGTCACTGCTTTTTCTCACTATGGCTGCGAGGTCGTGTCCTTTAAATGGTAGTTGAGAAATTCTGTTAATTAGGTTGTCCGTGATGGGAATCGGCTCCTCCAGCCAGAGATACTCATCATGCACTAGCTATAGTAGCTACCTAATGACAAAAATGGTGATGGGCGAGCGGTGGTAGTGGGGTATCCATCGCAGATGGAGTAACCCAACCTTCTCCACACCGCGCAACCATTTCTGCTTCATCAAACTCTCTGTTTCCAGGTGTGGAAACTTCTCATTGTCCATGAGGTCCTAGTCCTCGAACTTCATGGTAGGTATTTGTCCCAAAGGCACACCTTCGAACCTTATCCCATCGGGGAGGAGCGAGGTCTAGAGCGCACTCTTCATGGCCTCCAGGTCTTTCGGTATCTTGGCTTTCCCTTTCCACGGGGGGACATATGCAAGTAACTTTGTTGTGGAAGGCATTGGTGAGACATCCTCCACCACATCGTCTTGCACCTCAATTTGAGCGATGAGAGCTTGTAAGTCTTCCTCCTCTTCGTCTAATTCAATGGTGATGGATTTTCCCTTTTCTGCCATTGAAAATTTGCCAAACCGTGGGTTTCTTGGGGATACATGGATTGGGACCATAGTCTGCTTATCTTTCTTCAGCCACGGTGTTCGTGGTGATTTTGGAACTTTTGGTGCAACTGCCACCTCTACAGGCTCCTCCTGGGCCATATGGGTTCCATGGTATCTTCGACGAATCAAACTCTTGTTCTGGCAGCAGTCATCGTGTCTTTAGTCAAAGGTGGTAAGAGTACACGGCGCTCACTGCTCTGTAGCCACTCAAATCTCAAATAACCAAGTGTTGTCTCGTGGCTAGGCCCAGGGGTTTTATAACATCTTTTGGATTCGAATTTGACCATTCCCCCACTTTTGAGTCATTAATGCCTTATTGGCAGTAGACCGTCCCAAATCTAGCTCTTAATTCGTGTCTTAATTGCCCACGCGCCTGCTCCCTTTTGCCTTAAATTGGACCTCTTGTCATGAACAGTGACACCAACGGTCACCCTCCAGCCTACTCGCATGGCAGCGCAACCCCCTATGTGTGGACGCGACCCCTGTGACATACTGATCTTGCGCGCAACCCCCTATGTGCGGACGCGACCCCTGTGACATACTGATCCTGCGCGCAACCCCCTTATCACACAGCTCCCATACATACTCTTTTATAGTCCCACGCTCTCTTTCAATTGCTTAGAGCACTAAGACTATGCTTCCTATAGATAGTTAGGTGGTCACATCACTTGTGCAAGGCTTCAATTCACCTTCCAGCCTAGTCCGCGGGTACCCATTGATTACCCATGCGACAATCATCGCTGCGCATTCCTCCCAACATGATGTGCTCCCCTAGTTACTCTATTTAGTAAGGTGTGGTTGCATCCATGGTACCAGAGCCACAAATTCTCGGCGACAATCTTCTAATGTAGTGGTATTGCTGCCCATATCTTGTCTTGTCATTCTATCGACACGACATGCTTGCGCGATTTCAGTTTCTAGTTTTTTGATTTCCGAGTCCATTAACATGCTTTTTTTCCTCAGTCGTACTCAATCTTCTTCTAGTTTACGAAGCTTAAGGTTTCCTCACTGAATGACTTCCTGAATCCGCATATGTTTGTCCTCATGGAGCTGCATAATTCCTTTGTCCTGGTCCTCTTGTATTGTCCCAATTGTGGGAGCTATTGCGTAAGGATTCCTTTCCTCCAAAACTATGGCCTCGACTCTGCTCGTCAGCTTCGGTATCATTTCCACGCTCAAGTTTTTGTACATGGCCCTATAGGCCCATTGGACCGCTAGTACGTGTAGGTCCCAATTGGTTCGGCTTGCCTAGTGGATCCAGTTCAGGATTCCGTATACCTTCTTGAATGCTTCTACGTGGAAAATTTGTGGGGTGCGTTGCTTTTCCCGCTACTGCATCCTATTCTGATTTTAGATCCTTAGTTTCGGGTGTACTTGTGTGGACTGCACAACACACGTTTGTACCCATCGACACAGGTGGGCACGCAAATTTCTCCATCCTGGCTCCTCGACTCTTCTTCAAATCTTGGGGCTTCCAAACCACAGGCACATCATCCTTCTATATTTGTGCTAGCCCTTAAAATTTACTTGGTGTGTTCTCCACCAGGGTGCAGGTGTTGCGCGCAGTGCCAATTACAATGCGTCGAACTGCTATTGTTCGGGTACCACATTTTCAAATTTTCCGAGGAATTGCTCCACCGCTATCAGTCCATCATATGTCGGTAGTTCTCATGCCTCTTTTGTCATGCATCACAGTGATCTAACCATCATGTTGCAGTTCAACATTGTTACTTTGTGCAACCGATTCTGCCATCGTTCTACTTCTTCGTCTAAATCCGAAGTGCAGTAGTTTTCACACTCCCACGAGATTCTCCCATCTGCAGATGGATTCACCCAATCCTTGTCTCGTGTAGTTATCTTGTAAATACAATACTGCTCATCGTCGTGCACTAGTTCAGTGTAGCACGCTCCTTCGGTTGGGTCCAGTGGGACTACAACACGTAGCAACTTTTTCTCGAAGATCATTTTGTGCTTCTTCAGATTGATGACTCCATTCATATCAGTGGCCCAGTTGATTCCTAATAGCGAGGGATAGGGATTTCTATCATCAACAATCTATATCACTTCAAAATCCATCTATGTGCTCACGCCTTCAATATCAATCGTTACCCCTTGCAACCTCCCCATGGAAAAAATCCTTTGTTGGTTCACCATCAGTAATTGAATAGGGGAACACTATAATGTGGGCCTGCCCATATGTTCCCATGTTTTCTTTGGTAACACATTCACGTCCGAACCCAGATCTAGGATTACCTGATCCATTTCATACTCACCAATATACGCACTCAACCTCATCTCCGTTCCAGTGCGCTATGCATGCTTCCCCAATTTCCGGACTACGTGTGGTTCTCCTGACCCCGCGCACCTGGTGATCAACTTCTGTAGTCCCTTAACTTCCTTGTTGTTGTGCAAAAGTTTCATGCATGTCTCGAGAAAGGTAGTAAGCATGGAAGGATCCATTCTTGGCTTTGGTTGATCCTGACTACCTGAAGTGGAGGTCTCCACGAAGCTCTTCTTAGCTTCCATGAACATCTCCTTTGGGCATTCTAATTCAAACTCAGGTTCCTTTGTAGGATCCTTGCAAACCCATGTATCTTCCTCAAGTTGCTTCCCTTATCCTCCCCCATGGTTGCACCGCTTCTGAGCATCATGTTCACATTTGGGTCTTCTTCGCGAAGTTCAAACCTCATTATTTGTATATTTTGAGTCGGAGGAGGCTGGAGTACCCCTTTTTTGCGCATCTGTGTGATCAACATAGGGAAATCTATTGTTTCATGATCAAACTGAGCATAGTATGAATAGGATATCCTCATCGAGTTGGTACAATCGCGGACATAATGCCCTGGTCCTCTACAATTGTAACCAATTTATAACTGTTCGTGGCCCCTTCCTGGTCCCATTCCTCCTCATCCTCGACGTTGCCCCTGAAATCTAGTGTGCGCCATCCATACAACTAGGTCGAGGGCTCACGTTTCTGTTTACATTCTATAGTCTAGGGTCCGATCCATCATTGACTAGTAGTTGCGACAAGTGCACTCGTCGTGGTATAATGACCTGCAGAAATTAAAAAAAACCGCTGGGGAGTCTATGTATACTTTTGCAACAAATGAAAATTATCCATCATGTGTTTTCCTCCTATCTGACAGATCGCGCAACATAACACGGGTGTCGCACTCGACCCTACCTGTGCCTCTGGTCTCAATGGAATTGGCCCCCCTCCTGCCAAGTAGTTTGCGAACACTAGACATGTATCCTTGTCATGGCCCTGGCCTTTAAATTTTATGCACCATACTTCCTCACGCGCCTCTGGTTGCGGTGCCCTATCCTATTTCAAACTTTGCATTTCCAGGCATAGATTTTGTAGTTGCGCATGGATTTGTTAAACTCCCAACCGAGGGTCCAATATCGAGGTCTCATGTAATCTCATCACCATCTCTAATGCTTCGGCCTGGGTAGAAAGTTTCTGCTGTGACAACGCTGTGCTCAATTGTGGTGTCAGATATGCTACAAACCATGTGCGATGTTGTGCATCCAATAGTGCAATATTGGCCTCTTGGATCGTACTCTTTAGCCTTTGGTCCAGATCCCAGGGGGTCTCACCTGGAAGCATCACAATCTCTTTAAACCCGATGATTGACTATGTCTCTGATTTAGGCTTGCTAAATTCTCTGTTCAACACATTCTGGATCTCTGCTATCCCTGCGTTTGGGTGGTCGTTAGAGTGCTTGATATACCACGTCAATGCATGATCCTATAGCGCGCTCACCAATGTATCCTTCTTAATATTTCTGTCTATGACACCTTGTGCTTCCCATACTACTCTTACCACGAACAGAATTTGTCTGAATCCTCATTCCCTACTCCTCTGAATACTGGTAGTTTGAACGCACTTGCCATACCAAACTGTGGAGGTGGTGGAGGTGGAGTGGGTGGGGATTGAAGTGAGGGAGGTGAAGCGGGTGGCACTGTGGGTGGAGGTAATCGCGAAATCCGTTGCCTTATCAAACTGACTGCGCTTCTCAGAGAAACCTTTGTGACCTCGTCCATGCTCTCCCATGAGGATGAAATTAAGGGATTGTTTTCTAATTCTTCACTAATTCCGCTTATGTAGATTCTTCCACTCCGCGTAGTCCCAAACATTAATTTATTCGCACAACCTGCTTTTTACATAAGAGCATCTTAATCCAGGTATTCAAAGATTTAATATAATTACCTCGCAGTCCCTTGAGAAAACGTCATTTTGCCTCGTTGTAACTGACGGTCGTGTCCGCTATGAACTCAATGATAAATCCTCTTATTATTCAGTCGAGCCAGTGGTCCACAACTTGCACTATCTTATCCTCTGAGGCTTCTAGTTTGTGCACTAGCTCCGAAGTCCACACTATCGGTTGGTTGAGCCTATACCTTCCTTGGCTATCAACTAACCTCGCGATCCACTCATACAACACAAATGGAAAGGATGCAAAGAAAATCTTGTGGATTTATGTATACACGTAGCGATCCAACCACCTTTTCTCAGATACTTGTGGAGTTCTATTTTCCTGTGTCGCAAAGTTGTGAATTTTCTTATCCAGCAACTCTTCAATTTCCTTCTTTGTTGGGTTCTAGTGGGATGACACCAGACATCCCTTATGCAGATCCTGGTCCCGGCAACAGAACCATTTGTTGGCCTAGTGGGGCCTGACCCAAGTTCGGAAGTGATTTAGCCAAGAAAATCCCGGTACTACTGGCCCTTTCAGCAACAGTCCACAGATCGCGGACTGATGTCTCACCCGAAGAAGTACGGGAGGGTTATGGAACTAGGTTTCTGCACCCTAGGGATGTCTAATATGTGTTGAGTGGTATGTGGTCCAACCTTCGCACTTACTGTGCTACGCGCACCTGCGAGCACCCTGTGCCTTGTGATACTGTCTTCGCGTAGTTCTAGTCACAGTGTGACCCATGTTATTTACTCAAGTCTTCCTTATTTAGTCTCCATTATTTGATTACTTAGATTAAATTCACTTATAAGCAATCATACGTGTAATTATCAATTGCGCGTATAACATCAACATACAGATTTGAGAATAGATGCACAGAATAAACTTCTCTTTATTAGCTTTCAAATCCAAGTACAATCCACTTACAGAATTGAATCTTCCCTACGCACTCAACTGCAGGGGTCCACGCACTTAGCTGTGGACTCTACGAGGCCTCTGCGCACTCAGCTACAAAGCCTCTAATAGGCCAACACGTTTTCACACAAGTGTTGTAATTGTTGTAAGACTAAACTTGAACACTTGTAATGCATCTTTCTTTAACCTGTTTTTAACACTTGAACTCATTCAATTGTTGTAATAAATATATATTAATGAAAATGTGTTGTATGAGTTGTTAACGATGCCCTACTTGTGTTGGTTACCTCCCTGGACATCAGACAAACCTTTCACATAAACTTTCTATAACGACCATTGCACTCGCGCGAACTCCTCCATTGTGTGTAGTGCGTGTTATCTTTCCTTGTGTGTTGTGACTGCCACATACGTGTGGACTACTCCTCCAGAAGCTGTGTACGTCATGTTGTGTTGTGTGTTCCTAATAGAATTGAGACTTCCTCCCATCTGACTTGGGACTTACTCTCACCCTCTCCCTCTACGGTGAAAGAATCATTGACATAAGTAACATTAGCAATCACCAGGCATGCGAACCTCACTACTTGAAGACAAAGTAGACCACTCTCCTGGGCTGGCAAGAAAGAGCTGAGGAAAACACTTAAGATAATGGCAACTAGGCCATTATACTAGATGGGACTCCTACACCAAATGGTGTGAGGTCTAGTTGGGACATCATATCAAGTAGATCCCCTGATGTTGGTGGTCTAACACTGTTAACATTTTGGCCCTAGAAGGAAGGCCACATGAGAAGCTGAGCCATATATTTGGCTTGAATCCCTTACCCAATGAATCATACACAATTCCTTCTCCCAGGGTGTTTCTCTCATTTCTCCCTTAATCAACTATCAATCCTTGATGAGCTTCTCGATCACTTGTCCTTGTTAAAGTTTGATGGTGATGACAGAACGTCCCTAACTGCGCACATCTCTGATTTTCTTCATTTCTGTGAATCTCATGAAATCGATAGTGATGAGCTTGTTTGGATAATCTTCTTCCTCACCCTTGAAGGTCATGCTAATTGGTGGTGTCATACCCTGCCACTTGCTTCCGTCCATTCCCTTCTCACTTTCCTCAAGGAGCTCCATCAAGCCTTCGATGAGTGTGACCACCAAGATGTCTATGAAAGAATCTCTTGTTTACAAATGAAGCTTGGTGAATCGGTTGAGGAATTTTCTACCCTCTTCCTTCGCCTCTCTCATGAAATTCTTGAGTAGTTTGTGGACCTTGAGTTCATGAGACAAGAGTTGAAACACTTGGTTCATGTCTCCTGAAATGGTGGACCTCCTGAATTCCATTCTTCCTCAACTCTTGCAGATTACAAGACACCTCATGTCTCGAAGAGGGTGCCCCCTCACAGCAACTACAAATCTAAGAAATCTGCGCAGTGGGTACCCCATCACAGCAGTTGCAAAGCTGAGAAATCTGCGTGACATGTTCCCAACCCATCTTCTTGGCTATCTCCCACCCCAATAGATGAAATTCCATAATGGTTGAGAAAGCCTATGGTGAAAACTCATACCTCCATTTTGCAAGAGGACATCACCATTCATCACCCAAGTCTTGAGTCTTATCTGCATCTCTACCATACTCCATCATCTACAAGCCATGACTCCTTGCACCATGGCTCGCTTGAGTGATCTACTTCGTAAGCTAGTTGTGTGCACTCTCTTGATTCTCAAGCTACTGGCTCAAGTTGTAGTCATGTGCAAGGTATTCTCATCATACAAATGGAGGAGCACGACAGTGAGGACATATAATCAAATCCTCTCAAAACATTGAGCTTCCATTATTGTTCGATTCTTGATCCACGAATCTATAAAATTTTGTAAAATTTTTCTACAAATCAGTCAGCTCTGATACCATGTAGAAATTTCACTTGTAGAACAAACCGATATATGCAATGTCCTAAAGCATAATACTTGTTCTACTTCTACAAAACATTAAGTGGAAGCATAATAATCAAATTCATGAGCAACATCAAGTAGAAACATGCATAATTGATCAAGAGAAATAGTCACACATAACACAAGGTGTATCCAGGGGAAAGCACCAACATGAAACCCCAACCATGTATTATCAATCAAGTGGAAATCCTCTTCAATACAAAAAGAATTAGCTCTCAAGCTATCGAGTTCTAAATGAACTATGAAGATATGAAGATATGTCTCATGAACCACCCAAGCCCTGTTTATATAGGCTTTCCCTATGGTGCTTACGTAGTTTGCTTAGGAAATAATAACAAAAGCATATGCTATTAATTCCAACGTACCAAAAACAACCAACGGTCCAACTACGTATTCCTTGAGAACATTAGTTCCTCAACCATGCAAAAACCACTTATTAGAAATAGTTAAGCATCTGATAGTACACTGTCCCACATCTTATATCAACTGCGTCTCTAACAGAACTGACATGCAACAGTTATCCATGAGTGAATCCTTAGTTATCTAAAATAATAGTTGTCACATGCATGCAAGCATTAACAAACTATATTTTATTATT
>APFE031060656.1:14758-37509 GCA_000404065.3 Pinus taeda | reverse complement strand
TAATCTAACTGGACTTGACTAGTTAGAACTAAGTCAACTGATTCTCTCATTATAGAACTGAATCTTATCTCCTTTAATCAAGGGATAAATTCCTAAATCAAGCGAGAAAATAATTGCATGATCTCACAAAGACTTAAAGTTTAATTTTCGATAATTAATTAACTCATGGAGATTAATTAATTAATATTTTAAACTGTTGTTAAGACCAAAATTAATTTTACTTCCTATAAATAGACTAGGGACTGCTATAAATAGGAAGGGACCTAGAAATGCTATTTTTAGAACTTTCTATTTTTAGCAGTTTCACCTCTCACCCAATGTGGCCAATGACCTCACTAGCCAAACTTCTATTTTTAGACATGCTATTTTTAGCAGGTCTATTTTTAGCACATTCTAAATTTAACATTTCATGTTGCACATTTTTCAACATTCCCTCTCAACAAGAAAGGCTTCCTCTTGAACCCAATCCTGTAACTTTGGAATGTTCTGTATGCAACGCATCTACCCGGTCCACTTGCTCCAACAATAGTTGGAACAAGAACACTCTCAACTGACCACTCTGTTGGGCTAGGAACATACTCTAATGCTGAAGCTCTACTTGCTACTGACAAGTCTTGCCTCTCTAACATCTGCGCTACTGCAACATCTCCATGCATCGTGCACCATCGCACACCTCTTTGTGCCACCTAGCACTATGCAAAACACTTGTGCCTCTTGTATTACTATAGCCTTCTAGCTATGCGTTGTCCTAGGATTCCCTACACTGTTGCTCTCTCTGCCGCTCCATCCGCATCTGTCCCTACCCAATCAGTTAGTTCTTGCTACTCCACATTGGGGTTCCTATAGCAAGGTCTCATCTAAGAGGTTGGGTACCTCAAGGATCCTGCCCCTCCTCCTTGGGATGATCACTCTATATCACCCCAACTCCTACTTGGAGGTATGGCTGCATGTGATCCCTCAACCCACCTGGCTTGAAGTTTCCCCCTACTAGAGGTCTCTGCATGAGTAGATGTCTCTACTTGATTTCCACTCAACTTCCCCTATTGTGGCTGATCCACAACCTCTTGAAGCTATTGTACCAATCATGGCTCCTCCACAGTCATTTGAGACTTCTTCTGGTTTTGCATGTTGAGAGGTAATATACCCTCCCTCTCAACTAGCAAGTCTCCATCAGTTGCCTTGTTACTCAAGGCTTTGCATGCATCTTGAACCTCAAGAGTGTTAGCCCCCTATACCAATAGGTGTCATATGTTATGATTGACTTGATGAGTTTCGTAATATGTTCATACCTTTTCTTGTTGCAAAGGTTTTCCATATTTTCAAAAAATCAAAAAAATTTAAAAAATGTAAAGAGGGTATACCCTAAAAGAAAAATCAAAGGGTAAAAAGAATAAAGATGGTCGAAAAAATGAAAGAAAAGGAACCCCAAACTAAAAAAGACCAGGAAAGTGTGCAAGTCTAAGTGCCACTACTTTTTCATTTTGTGTAATAAACAATTGTGTGCAGCTTGTTACTTATGCCACAATTCATGAATAGTCAAACTGTTTAAAGTTGTCTCATTCATCTTTCAATTTCATGTTGTAGAAATAGAGAACAAATATCTGACCAAACAATGTAATCTTGGCATATAATTAGTTAGGTAGAGTAAATAAAGAGGAGCTCAATAGTTTAATCTGAGCCCTTGGATGTAATAAGTGTAGACTTAGGTAGGCTTGCCATGTAAAAGAAAAGGAAGATTGATAAGGGTTTGCCAGTCCAAGTGCACCCTAATAAAGAAGAAAAAATGCTAAGATAAAGTAGGTAGGGTAGGTAGATGATGTTGCAGAATCATATGTGGTGACTAATGTCTCTAAATGTGTTAATATTTCATTTTTCATCACAAGGCAAAGATATACACTACATTGAAGACATCACAAGCAAAGAAAAGTCACAATGATTAACTCCCCCTCTCATTTCCCTAATTATTAATTAATTTCCCCTAGGACTAAGGTATTTGCTAAATTGGAGGGGCTCAAAGCATTTCTCTGACTTTTGGAGGGATCAGACCCTCGGCCCAATAATTTAAAAAGCCTAAGTACTTAGAATCATCCATAAACCATTCATTTAATTTCATAAGTCTTTTCCTAAGTAAAATCCCATTTTACTTAGGAAAAATACAAAATATCACATGAAACCCCCTTTTTTTCACTTTAAGCCTAAGTTAAATGTACACTCTAATGTTTTACTTAGGGATTTCCATTAGATTTTTCATATTAATTTCTAACTTATATTATATAACTCCCGAATAGAAGTTCACCTTTTCCTGTATTATTTAAATATATTAAAAAACCCCCAAATCACTATATATCCCGCCCTTTGGTTAATTATAACCGTAAGTCATACTTAAATAGGATTAACTAGTTAACTCGTAACTTGTTAACAGCCTAATCCCTCTGCTGCATCAATCGGGATTAATTAACCCCCGCAGTTAATTAAGAACTCCTCATCCAATCACAACACCCCCGATATGATTAATTAACTCCTAATTATGTCAGGCTCGCCGCAGTTAAACTCCGCCGCACCACGTCTCCTGTCAGCCATCTGATCGCGCCCCCATCATCCTACAGTCGATGTTGATATTGCGCCCCCATGGTGACCGCGCTTTAACGTGCAATCACTAGGTGGTTTTCATCCCGTACCTTCGTCACACGTCATTCGATCAACAGAATCACTAGCTCCCGACTAAATACCGCTCGATCCCAAAAGCGGTGCGAACCATACCGCTTACTGCCCTCCACATACGACAAACCGTCCTATCATGCTTACGTCATTTCTCCAATAAAAAAAATCCCCGCCAACCTAGATTTTGCGAAAAAAAACTAAGGAAATGTCATTTTCAATGTTTTATACGGAAAACTATGTTCCCATGCAAAGCAACGTCCCAGTGAACTGCTAAAGCTTTCCAACCGCCACCTTGTCAGAAAATTTGCAGTGACACACTCCGGAACCTATTATTCAACCCACCATTGCACTGTTCACTGGCCCACTGCAGGTATTTATCCAATTTCCACCGAAACCCTGCAAGTTTTGGTTTTTTACTGAAAATTCCACAATAAAGAGTTAAATTCAGTAAAAATCCAAACTGCCTTCACTATATATCTTTCCAAACCTATTGTTTGGCCTATTTTTCTCACAGAAAACCCAAATTCCATTTCTGAATCCACAAGAACTAGAAATGGAAACCCCCGTCGTTTTGAACAAATATAGACCTTGGGCCAGAGGAGGGGAGGTTGAAAGCTGAACATTCCAAAGGGTAGATGCTGCTGGAATTAGGACTTCCATTGTTAACTTGTGAGGAGAGATTACCATCCTTTCTTGTTCCCATATTGGAAGTGGGTGAGCTTGTTCAAAGTAGAGGAAATACTTGCTGGACCCTGGGGGAGGTTTTGCACAACACCAAGGCTCAGGTTGTAATGGTTCTTTTTTTTTTCCTTATACAATAAGTCCTTCTTCTCAATGATTTGTTGTTTATGATTATTTTCTGTACTTCCTTGGTCTATATGATGAATATGCTTTGTTTTATGAAATATTCAGGTGTTATGTAATCGTTTGACTGTTAGTGTATGCAGGTCTTAAAGTGAAGGAGGAGCTCATCCGGATCAACAAGGCTGGACTGCTACAACAAGCGTTGTATTTAAGGTAGGATCGAACAACACTTGGTTTCTCATAGAATAATGTATATTTAGAGAAGGATTGCTCTTGTTTGTCTTGTTTGTCACTAGAGATTCTTAGACTCCTAGGGAGGTTAGGTTTGTCTGCAAAAATAACTCTTTTCGCATGACAAAAATGAAGAAGAAATCAGAACATTTTGATAGTGTGGAACATTGAAGTTATCGACGGAAACCTCGATTACAACATCCTACTGGGAAGGCCCTGGATATATGCTATGGCTGCCGTTGTGTCGACGTACTTCAAAAAGATTGTGTTTCCCTTCCAAGGAGGAATCACAATCTTCGACCAACAAACATTTCTCCCCAACAGTTCACAAGTTACGGGAAGCATTCCAATGATCCATGGAAGCTCTCAGTCGCTTCAAAATATCAGAGTATGCCTCCTAAAAGACCCTTCCTTAATGGGGACTTTTGCCCTTCCGCCTCCGAGTAAGCTGCTAGAAGTGGCCACAGTGGAAACCTGTCCCATGAGATCTTCTACATCAACAAAAATGAAGAAGAAATCAGAACATTTTGATAGTGTGGATCATCGCGAGGCATTGCCTCCAAGCCCTACCATAGCTACATCATCTGATGATCAATTCAGTGATGTTGTACATTATGTACTCGGGGCCTTGGAACCAGATCTTTCCTTCGTAACCCCTTATGAGTTGTGATCAAAGGTCGCCATGAGGATAGTTCTTTTACTGTGTCAACCTCATTAAAAAAATGAAACAACTCCCATTCCAAATCGAGTCTTTAATTACGATCTTGTAAAATCAAGGTCAAGTCTTTCAAAGATATCGAAGGTAAACCTTCATTCCAACCACCGCGTTGAATGCAATGAAGCTTGGGGGGCATGCACCTCGATTTGCGTTATTATGCTGGGGGCATGCAAACTTATCGCGAGCAATGTTACCGCAGGGTTCAAGCTTGTTAAAAAATAAACCCTCCGTGATCAGTGTTACCGCAGGGTTCAAGCTCGTTAAAAAATAAACCCGCCATGAGCAGTTTTAGCGCATAGTTCAAGCTCATTAAAAAATAAACATAAGTCATCAGCAAATTTTCCCCCCAGCGTTTAAGCTCATTAAAAAATGAATCAGTAAATAACCATTGTGAATGCCTTATCGCCAGCTTTTGAGCCTTGGTCGTGTTCTCATCATCACCTCCACTCTGTTTTTAGCCGATCATTCACCCCCATATGATTGTTTACCCGTTCGAGGAACATCTGCGAAGAGTGATTCTGCTAGCCATCCTTGTAACACTGCCATGATTGAAAATTTCCAAACCTTACCTGGAATCAGCTGCTACCCGAAACTATCACTCGTTCCTCGAAAACGAGTCTTCTTTAAGCTCTTTTCACCTTACTCGTAAAATATGAAAATATTGCCGAGCGATTGGCCTCTCCGGCTCGTTAAAAGGCATCGGAAGTGCTACCCCTCCTCTAGATTTTAATCTTTTTGGACCTGAGGGATTATTACACAAAAAGATCAAGCGCTTGTCCTGTTTGGCTCGTTAAAACTATCGAAAATTCATCCCTTTTGTATTATTTTACGCTTTTTCGGACTTAAGTGATTATACAACGAAAAAGAACCTTCAGAGTCTTCTTTCCATTTCTTTCAGACTATCTAAAATCGAAAGAGACCGAGTTATCTTTGTCGTTAAACTCGTTAAAACTAAATAGCGACAAACTCATCCAACAGGACGAGAACGAGTTTCACTGTCGCTAGGCTCGCTAAAATATAGCGACAGGTTCGCCTGAAGGGCAGATTATATAGCAAGCATATGTTATCCTCCTCAAGCTTGACAAAAATAAAGAGGTACTGGTCAGCAATGATTGGGGAAAATTGGGAAGAAAACAAGAAGAAACTTTATTGGTAGCAAGTCGCTCTTGAACATGACACTTTCCTTCCGCATCCATGCAGGGTTGGGTTGTTCTGTTCACTGGTCTTCACCATTGGTCCATCACACCATCCATCTCTGGGGTTAACACTACCAATCCATCGTCAGTGTCACCGATATGTTCAAGAGAAGTCATTCAGACAATTCACCTGAGTCTCACCCACTACAATACATTCATGCTTCATTCCTTCATGACAGCCACCCTGAACCCCATATCGTCAGTTTGTTTTCACCTCCAAAATATTTTGCTTCGTTCTGTGTCGTTGATGTGGGATTCATTAAGGCCCTCCTACGATGGGTCACTTCTTGTCAAAATCAACTCATTATCCAAGAAGTTGACTTAGGAACAACCCTTTCAGTACTTTGAAGCTTGCATGCCTCAATGGCAAGTTTCTCACTTTCGGCGACAGGTTTACATCAATGGCCTTCGACCGAGGAGATTTTACGTGGTGTTCGACCCAAGTCCTTTTTCACACCACGTGAATTGTATTGTAGTACCTTGAGGGTCATTGTCATTATTGGTGATTCCTCTCGTGCCTGTTAACAGCTTACATCATTCGCTGGTAATCAGGCGATGTCTTTCCATGTTCGACTCCAAAACATTTTTCACATGGATCGACTTGTACTCCGAGTGAAGATTGTCCGAATTTGAAGACCCTAGATCTAGTTTCATCCATCCGGGCTGCGATATATTCAGGGATATAAAACATCCAGTGTACATCATTGCCAATCAGATGATCATCCAAATCAAAGGATGATGTGTCCATATCATTAGTCTATCACACAGACGGTCGTCTGTCCTATGTACATGAAAATGAGTTTATAAAGCTGAGCATGGGAATGCCCGCATCAGCCAGATCATGAAAAAATGTTGTCAAATAATGTATTGTATTGTATCTTATTACACGTCGCCTCCCAGCTCAGAAAAACTTCAGATCCTCATAGTAAAGCATTTCACCCAACATAAAAAACGATTAACGACTTCATGCTTTAGGGGGAAACTATTATAGACATTTTTGGGCACTTCAACCCCAATCATAAATGTCCATAAACTGAGGGATCTTAAGTCCCTAAAAGGTTTCTTCACTGCCTAAAGGAACAAGGTCAACTGATTACATCATCTCCCAGAAGTTCTCCACTGAAAACTGCTCATAAATGGTCAAAATTGGACCATACTGAAAGCTCCATGTAGAGGGTGTGATGCATATCACCTTCCCAATGTACAGGGTGCGATGCATACTGTTTTTCTCCTCTGTAAGGGTTGTATGTCAGAATGGACAAATGGAAGGGACCAAAATGCGAGGTGGAAGATCATGGAATCTTCCAGAAGCTTCCCCTCTAACACTTGCCACTCCATTTTCGACCAGGGATGAGTAAGAGATATTCATTGTCCAAGTGGAAGCAGGAACTATCAGAGAGAAGACACTAATCAAGATCCCAAAAGATGACTCACCTCTCTGTAATCATCTATATATGGATACCTCTTCACAGAGATCCGGAGGCTGGTATTTTGTAACTTATAGAGAAGTATTGTTGGTATTTTGGTGTACATTCACAGTGTTGGGTGATTTTTCTTTGCTTGAGGTGAAAGAAGGGCTTCTTAGCTGGAGGATGATGCTGGGTCAGAGTTTCTCATGGTTGTAATCCTCTTGCTACTTTTTATCTGAATAAAGCTATTCTTGTTTCCTTCCATATTTTGGTGTACTTGTTTATATATGCTTGTATATGGTTAATGTACATTTGATCCTGCATTATTTATGAATTTAGATCCTTGTTTCTTGCATAGTAGTATGTTGTTGTGATTCTACAGGTCCTTTTGAAGCTGAGCAAACAAAGAGCGAGCAGCAAAACTCTATCAAGAAGGAGAGGGAATTGAGCGCAAGACTCAGTTTGGCCCTCTTGATTCTCCCCTCATCTATTTTCATAAAAGGAATCAATAGTAGACTTTGATTGTTTGTTTCTAAGATAGCCACACATCTTAGTGGGAATAGCAGGATCCGTATGGACATTATTCCCATATAACATGGATATACACTAGTTGCATTAGACTGAGTTGCGTATACACGGGGTTTGACTTAACTGAAGTAGCGCATATAAATCTAAGTATGGAAATGAAAAAGTTATATTGATTTGATAATATTGATTCACCCTCCTCTCAGTATTATTTCGAACAGTACATAGGCACCGACCTACAAAAGGCTACAACCTTCTCTCTTCCTCTAGGGACCACATTTCATAAATTTTCAGACTGGATACACCTGGAACACAACACCATAATATGAAGGCCACGTTTCATCTAATTTTCATACTAGACCCATCAACAACATTGAAGCTCAAAATCAATCACCATTGCAATACAACCATCAAATACATTTGCATTAACCAATCATTGAAACTCAATCATAAATCTCTGAACCACCCACAACTGAATCTCTAAAAACCCATCATCATTGAAGCAAATCACAATCAATCAATCTGAACATTCATAGTACTGTCATCAACACAATCACTAGAACATAGAGGAGATCCTAGAATTCTGCAACAATAGCCAGATCTAGCTGCAACTTCAAATATCATATCTCATAATGTATACGCTACTCTGACGAACCAAACCTGCGTGTATACGCGCTTCTACCAAAGCTAACTAGCGTATATATCTGCAAATATTAATTCATAATTTTGCAGCTATTCCAGACTTCAGTTATACCCAGATCATATTGTGATGCAGGAAAGTGTTCCCTCTACGGACAGAGGCAACCGCTCTAGCCCTAGAGTGGGTCTAGTCACAAACAAGGATAGATCAACAATAGCTTTCCTTAAACAATTTAGAGTTGGAGGACTACCTCAATCAGTGGTCGATGGAGTTCCGTTGCAATGCTCCAGCTTTCACTTCCTTCTCCTCAACGAGTGATCAACCTGAAACAAAGCAAAGGAAATACAACAAAGCACGTAACCGGATACAACAATGAACTATTTACTCACAAAGTCAAGAAGTCATGAGCTATCAAGTAAATTACATACAAGACATAGGAAAACATCGTTGATTGCATTAATAATGGAATAAAAGTCAACTTACAACCAAAGCCTTGGCGTCACAAGCCTTCTCAGAAAAGAGTCCAGCCAACATGTTCTTCAAGCATTCACTCTTTGGTGATGGATCTCCCAACACACACACAAAGGTCTCTCTCAGTCAATGATGCAAACCTTTAACAAGCGTGAGAGAAACCACCCATAATGCCAATGGTTCTCAAGGTACTGTCGAGCATAATCCACGGAGTGTGAAAAATGAGCTGAAGTCGAACACTCGTGGAATCACCCGATCGATGACCAATGATGAAAATCAACCGTCATGCACGAAGAACTTGCCATTGAGGCATGCAAGCTCCAAGGTACCAAAGGGGATCTCTAGATCAATCTCCTTGATAATGAGCTGATGTCGATAGGAGACGATCTATCGTAGGAGGGCCATAATGTTTCCCCCATCAATGACGCAAGACAAGGAACAAGTGGTAGATGATAGAATAGAGTATCAGAGGACGAGACAGAGATGTAAACTGTAGAAGTATTATACTCTTGAACATTTCGGCGACACGACTCCGGAGGGTGGCAGCATTTAGATACCATGGGATCAAAGGCTTAATGATGATGGTGTGAAATAGATGGAATGAGGCTAAATGATAAGCCAATTGGTGGAAGGCCAAGTGACGATGTATGGATGTCTCAACCCGACAAGAAGTAGAAGTGTCGATGTTCAAGAGTGACTCACTGCCATAGACAATCAATGATAAACCTATTATTGAATCCAACCTAGTAATAGTTTAACGAGCCCTAGGGAGGAGAAGCTCGAGTCTCGTCATGGTGACGAGTCAAATGTCGTCAGAGTTTAGCAAGCCCGACATAGGTAAAACTTGGAGTCTTTTTCATGTTTAGGGAGTTTGAAAAAGACACGCAAAATAAAACTCCATGGAGGTCCTTTTCATAAATTTGTGTCTCTCTAGCTCGAAAAAGTATAAAACAATACTCGAAAGAACCGCCTGACCATTACGATTGAGGAGTACTTTTCATAATTAGTGACTTCGATCGGGAAAAGTAGAAAAGCGACTGAAATCACGTCATTTCATAACTATTAATGAGCCTGAAACAACAAAGGCCCAACAATCTTTTCGTTTTTTAAACGGTTGGAAAAGAGCTTAAAGGTGACCGCCTCTCATTTATCTTTAACGAGTCAAGAGGGAAAACTCGGCGATCTTTTCATATTTTATGAGTTAGAAAAGAGATTAAAGGTGACTCGTCCTAGAGGAACGAGTGGTATAAGGGTAGCAACTGGTTCTGGCAATGGTGGAACTGCTCAAAACATGTAATGGTCAAGAGGCTGGCTAATACAACCACTCATCACTGCAGTTCCTCAAGAAAGGAAAAACAACCAAGTGAAAGCATATGATTAGCCAAAGACATGGTGGCAATGGGATGAAACAACTAAGGCTCATCTAGCTGAATTTAACGTATAAACAGAAATCATGAGATGTAAATCAGGTATGGGTTTATTTTTACACAAGCTTGAACCATGGAGAACTCTGCTTGGATTCGGTTTCATGTTTACACAATCTTGAAACGAAAAAACTATGCTTGTTATAAGTTTGCATGCCCCCAGCATAACAATGCAAATCGAGGTACATGCCCCCCAAGCTTCATTGCATTCAACGAGGTGGATGGAATGAAGGTTCAGTTTTGAGATCTTGGAAAGACTAGACTTGGATTTTACGAGATCTTAATCAAAGACTCAATTTGGAAAGGGAGTTGTTTCATTTTTTAATGTGGTTGACATAGTAAAAGAACTATCCTCATAACCCTTGTTTCATTTTTTAATGAGGTTGACACAGGAGAAAACTCGCCTCGGCTCTCCTTGTTTTCGTTTTTTAATGAGGTCGACACAAGATTAGAACTTTTCTCGGGACTCCTTGTTTCATTTTTCAACGAGGTCGACACAAGATCAGAACTATCCTTGGAACACCTGGTTTCATTAGCCGGAAGAGAACACGGCTCCCAAGAGGTCTTCGCAGGATGGAAGAAACGCCTTCTGGGAGGAATACATGTTAGGATGTGCCAATGACAGATCGAGTTCCAATGACCCCAGTACATGATGTACGAGACCATCTGCATGATCATCAGCAGAAGTGGAGACGGAACCGGTAGCCACATAATTAACATGTGGTGAAGAAAGTACTTCTTGCGAGCAAGAACCGAGAGGGGATGCCAGCTGCGCAGGAGGTGTTGGGTGACTATAGAATGATAATCGATCTATGGTCACGATTCTTCGATCGTGTGGAAAATAAACCACACAGAAAAGTGAAGAGACAAGGTCCCCCATGGCATAAACATAGTCACGGCCAAGGAGAAGATTGAAATTCGCACCTTGGACAACCATGACGTCAATATAGACGGTTTTTCTCCCCAAAGTAATAGGAAACTTTGGGAGGACCCCTACGGGTTGATAGGCTCCTCCGTCGAAGTCCAACAGATTCTGCGTGACCGGCACAAGCTGTGGGGAACCCAAAGCTTGCCAAGTAGTGGAAGGCATAAGATTGACAAATGCACCCTCATCTAGGACAATGCCAGGTACTGCCTTATCGTAGGCATGTACTGTAATCTCAAAAGGCACATAGGATGGAAGGCGGAAGCAGTGAAGTGACTCTAGTTGAAGGAAACGACCAAACTACTTGGTGGGGGAATCATATGATTGCCCCCACGCTCTAAAGGAACTGAAGAAGGACTCTCTTGATTAGCAGGGATAGGAGGGTCATTCTCAGACTCAGGAGAATCTGATGAGATGAGAAGAACATGAGCATGATTCTCTTCCAAAACAGAGTGATCAACAGGTGGTGAACCCAAGTCGACACTCTCTCTAACCAATGGTTGGTCTGGAACAGGCTTAGCACAGCCAGGTTCGGAAAGAGGAGGACAGACAAGAGAAGAATCTATGTCAATCTCTTTGTTGACGGGGAGAGGGTCTGATGAGAGCCTCTTATAACCAACGGGAAGTTGTGGTGAATAAGCTGCAAGACTTTCGAAAACGGTGGAAGCTTTATCCATGAGTGGACAAAGGTGAAGGGGATGGTTGCATTCACACAGTCTACAGGGGAATCAAATCTTCCCTTTCTTCTTACCGTTGCCATTTGATAAGGTAGCATCGCCATGAGCTCTAGAGGACGATGAGGGACGAGCTGGATCGTGAGACCATACTTCTAAGATCCTAGGAATGCTAGGACAATCACGAAAAAGATGGTCACCCTTGCACAATTTACAAGGAAACTTAACCTTCCGCGGAGGAGCAGAAGGTGGTCCGACCTGAGATGTACTCAGAGCAGTAGCTGCATAGGTGGCCTCGTGTTTATCGGCTTCATCTTCTTCTTCTTATTCTTAGTCTCTTGGTTACTAGATGTGAAACTTTCACCAAACGAAGGAGGAGAGGAGGAGGAAGAAACAGGGGAAGAAGGCATAGGCTCAACCTTGGAATCAACGTGCCGTGATTCAGACGAAGGAGACGGTGGAACAGGAGTCATGACACCCAGGACCACCGACGTTGAAAATAACCACACGGGCAAACTGTTGGTTAACCCAGGCAAAGACAATGTTGCCATATACGAAGCACCGGCATTTCCAAAAGGCGGAAATGGACCAGGATTTCCATCTGGGGGAAGACCTGGGCTGGCGAATTCAACGGATGTTGCCATCAGGAATGAGCCTGAAAAACACTCTTATCAAAAACAATAACTCAAACCATTACCAGGAATATTTCGTGGGCAGTAACCTCTTATGACACCGGAATAAAACTTGACCATTTCATGTTTTAAGAGTCGAGAAAAGGACAAAAAGGTGACTCTCTCTCTTTCGAGGTTTAATGAGCCTGAAAGGAAAAGTGCTCAAATGGCCCTTTTCTTTTAGGGAGTCTGAAAAGGAGTGAAAGTGACTACTATGGAGAACTAGGCAAAAGGTTTACCAGACAATCCTTAAAACTGCATATACACCTTGGTAGTCATATGAAAACCAAGGACTTTCCGTACGGCAGTCAGTCTTCCTGAATGTTGTGTTCAGTGCATTACGGTTTGTAAAGTGGCAGACACAATTTCCTATGGATAAAGGATGATAACCTAGTGGGGTCTCCCCATATACTCGATGGTACGTGGGAGCACAAGTCTGTACTAGACCACTATTGAGTCACAGAAGGAGGAATCACCCAACCTTGAGTGGAATCAAAAGTGACCAGGTTTAACGACATCGGAGCACATCTCTAGCCTAGACCTCTAAAAAGTGTGTGTTATGTTCCAATGCGTTGTTAGTTTTATTCAGTTCATTTTAAGGTTCACCTTGAATTATGTTTTAGTTTCCAGGCCTTACTGTATGTATTCAACAAATCCTAGGATGTAGCTAGAATGAGTAAAACATCTTTTTACTTCAATGAATACCTACCTACACGAGGGTAGAGAGATCATTCCCAAGCTAAGAAAACCAAGACAAGCGAATGCAAACACTAAGAAACACAATGAATCAATACACTAATCTCATGATGCATCAATACTACTAATGAAACATTTAAAATTCGCTTTCCAATTTTTCAAACATGAAAATTCGTAATGCAAATGTTCTTTCACTTTCATATGCTAAATGAATGCAAAATTTTGATTTTCTTTTTGTTTTAAATTCAAAGAAGCAAACAAGAAAGTGTGAACTGATTGATCCAAACAATTGTGATCTATGCTTGGTAGTGAAGAAATCGAATCAACATAAAAAATTGGTTCAATAATCGGCACTAAAAATCAACCAGCAAGAAAACAAGCAGCAAAAGAGTCTCAAGCAAATCACAAGAAGGTTGTGGATGAACCTTGAACAGATAAGTAACCCAAGCAAATGGTTTCTCAACGAAACTTCTGAAGGGCTAGGTCACATAGTCTGAAAACACAAGACTCACTCAATGAAATCAAAGAGACAGTAACCCGACCAAAAGCAGTTAAAACAAGCTAATGAGAGACAAGAAACAACAGGGGATAAGCAAGATTGATGAATTCAGGAGGCAAAGCTATAAAATCAACTTTACAGGAATCATCGCAAGTGTTACATAGACAACTAGAGATGTCAGCGCAAGTGTTACACTGACAACCCGAGATGATCAGCGCAAGTGTTACACTGACAACCCGAGATGATCCAAGCAAGTTTTACACTGACAACCCGAGATGATCGTGGAAATACACCTATTTTCCAAGATGATGCGATTTCGAGAGTCGTCGCGGGAATTAAAATAGCAAGCCAAGATCATCGCGGGTTTAAATCTATAAAGTGGTGATGACATCGCGACTTTACACATCTTTTCCACGATGATCCGATTTCCAGGATCGTCGCGACTGTTAGGCGCAATTACACGATGCACAGGATGTTACAAAAGGGTGAGAGCAATGACAGCGTGACTATTAAAATTAAATCCGTGATGATGTTCAAAACAATGACAGGTGAACCAAAGCTCCCAAATCAAAAACAATCAATCCTTCAATCAAATAGGGGCATTTTCTAGATCAACCCAGGAAACTCAGAGGACTGATAACTAATCCCCAAAACTTCAAAAGAGACCAAAACAAAAATCAAGGCAAGAGCAAACAAGAAAAACACAAAGGGAAGTCCCAGCGGAGTCGCCACTTTGTGATGCAGGAAAGTGTTCCCTCTACAGACAGAGGCAACCCCTCTAGCCCTAGAGTGGGTCTAGTCACAAACAAGGACAGATCAACAATAGCTTTCCTTAAACAGTTTAGAGTTGGAGGCCTACCTCAACGGTGGTCTATGGAGTTCTGTTTCATTGCTCCAGCTTCTGCTTCCTTCTCCTCAATGAGTGATCAACCTGAAACAAAGCAAAGGAAATACAACAAAGCACGTAACCAGATACAACAATGAACTATTTACTCACAAAGTCAAGAAGTCATGAGCTATCAAGTACATTACATACAATACATAGGAAAACATCGTTGATTTCATTAATAATGGAATAAAAGTCAGCTTACAACCAAAGTCTTGACGTCACAAGCCTTCTCAGAAAAGAGTCCAGCCAGCATGTTCTTCAAGCATTCACTCTTTGGTGATGGATCTCCCAACACACACACAAAGATCTCTCTCACTCACAAGTTTCACACAAGATTAAAGGCACTTCAAAACCTTCCTCAAGCTATCAACAATCCCACACTTATCACTCTCACACCAGCTACCTAGCAAACACTATCAACACTGCCCAACTAGTCAACTATATGGAACTCAGGAACTAGCCATGCATATCAATGGTGAGAGTTTAAATAGGAGAAGGAGTCTCCATGAATGGGGGGAAGGAGAGCTTATCACCAAGGAAGGTAGCACAATTGACAGAACTGCCACACCAGGAAAGGAAGGGCGACATAAACAAGGCCAACAACCAGGTCTGGAGTCATCTGGAAGGCCAACTATTGGAATAATTCGCCCAATCTCGATCATCGTGGGCATAGAACTGAGCTTCAGCGCTGACATCACAAGTGATCAGTGCAGATAGTCAGATCATCGCTGAAGAGACCACATGGCCCCGCGTTGGTGCATAAAATCGAGCCATCGCGGGAATCATGTGTACTTCCGTACTGGCAGCGCGGTCGGTCTGTCCATGAGCACAGTTCAGCACATTTATTTAACCAACAGTCGTGATGAGGCAGACAAATTTGGAAAAGTGGCTCAATTGGCAGCAGAGGAGAGCATTTTTCTGTCATAAGCATGTTTGACTTGGACACATGACACAGTGAGAAGACCGGGAGCGAAGGCAGTGACAAATTACTGTGTAACACATATCATTTATAGAATAACACATGCATGTGTATTAAGATCTAGAATATACATGATCAAACCATATAATAATAATTCATTTCAAGCCTTAAGATCCTGATCCATCATTAGATCTTATCCCTCATCAACTACTAAGGTTCATCCTTGGTTCAGACCAAGCAAAGCACCATAAGCTGATAACCTACATACTAGATCTCACATTTCATCATATATTCGATACTTGCACACCTCTGGCCTAATGATCATCTCCTCCTTATATAGTTTTAGGCCATTCTCAATACCATGGATCAAAACCACTTAGGACCAATACCTTAGACCAAATACCTATGGTCAATACCTCGGACCAAATACCTTGGACCAATACCATGGATCAAAATACCTAGGACCAAATACCTCAAACCAAAAACTTAGTTTTCCAACATATACACACTTTTCCTTCTGTGAAAGTGCGTGTGTACGTATATTCTACTTTTGTTCAGTGAACTTGCATGTATGCGCAGCTTGGTCAAGGTGAACGTGCGTATACCTCTCTTTCTTCATTCTTTGTAGTCTAATATGTAATTCTTTGTTGTTGACATGTTGCACCGTGATCTTCCATCTGAGTGAGTTGCCATCAAGGACAACACTTGTATCATAATGCCAACAAGGAGAGGTTTTTGCCCTGGCTTGAAATCCTAAACATTGTGTCACTGTCTTATTGATTTGGTTGCTATTTGATGTATGGAACACATATTGTAATAAGGAACTAAGATAATAAGATGTACCCCGAGTAAGATAATTTTGAAATAAAACATGCCCTCCCTAAATCCTCAACATGGGATCCAAGTTATGGTTCAGTCAAGGGCATCTAGGTGTCACTTATGAAGGCTATCTCATAAAGGATCAATTATTTAACACTATCTCAAGCATATTTTCACTATCTCATCATAAGATCACAGTTCAGATAAAGGTTACAATGCTACATCATGGTGTCATAGTGTTGGTACCTCAAGCATTGAACTATCATCTCCATATTGGATTTCTCCCACTTTCTCTGCCTCAGGGAGTTGGGACAAAATCTCAGTGAACTTATGAAATCATAATGGCTAGTCTCGATGAAGTCTCAAAGTCATCATAGTAACAAGTTGTTTGGGATTCAGTCATATCTATGTTCTCGGTGATCCTAAACAAGGAGGTATATGTTCACAATTTGCTAGGGTCCAACCCTAACCCCCTTATTTATGTAATAGGATCGAGTCATAGTTATAGTTAAGTAAAGATTCAATAAAGCCCATATTAATAATTGTAAGTGGTTAACCCGCATTTAATGAAGGGACCACAGTTAGTTGCAAATGGGCCATGGTATTAGATAGATGGTATTAATAAGAACCATGGTATTGCAAGTATGAATCCTATATAAAGGATAGAGACTCCCCTCGAGGAGCATCATGTCTTATTTTGTAATTGAGCTCTGCTCTATTGGAGGTTGCCCCCTCAAAGAGGCAAGTGAACATTTCTTTCTAAATAATAAAATACTTGTTATTTCTCATTGTTCTATGTTTTGGGTATATTTCTTCGCATATTTGGTATTCTAGTATCATCTTGTAGTTTAAGATCATAACAAGTGGTATCAGAGTGCTTTCCAGGGCCCGTGGATCTCCATTCTTTAGCAAAAAAAAAAAAAATTGGCTAGAGACGTGTTCTAGCATCTTTAAACCACGGGATCTGTCGTTGAGCACATAAACTTGCGGATTTGGGGAGGCATGCACGCTAGAAATACAAGAGGTTGTCATGCTTGTTGGACTCCCTTGTAACCCCTATGGATACCCCTTCGAGTAGTAGTGCATTAGACAAAACAACGCACGAACTATCTTCCAAGTACCCTCTAGGTATATCAAAAGCCCCCTAGCTCCCTTGAAATCTCGCCATAGATAAATCGTCGGCCATGTTGCTGCTACAGTACACCGAGAACAGCACTCGGAGAGATTACTCGCCCGTATGATAGGGTAGTCGGGTTGTACGATTAAGGGTATGGTTGATCCTCCTTGGTTAGTGCCCTGAAAAATTGGGATGAGTACTACTATCAGACCCTTATGTATATTGCGATCTGTAGCACCTGATGCTCTTGGAAACCATAGTTCCCTTCTCTATCTCTAGATCACGCACAATCTCTACCAGATCAAATCTCTACCGTCATTCAGATTTATCAGAACAACCATTTAGATCTATTATATATTAGATCCACAGCAACAATTAGTTCTGTTATTCAGATCTATCAGATCAGCCATTCATATCTCTCATATCCATCAGATCTGCCATCCAAATATGAGTATTTGTGTGGGTTCCTATACCTAGGTGTGATTTTCGCAAGACTTTTGGCAGCATTGACATTTCCGGGATTTGGCTACTGCAGTATTCCTAAGCAAGGAGTAAAACTCTGTTGGGAGTCTGGACCCCCTGGGGCACTTATTGGTGACTTAGCCCATAAGAATCAAGATGACGGGCTGAGCAAGGTGGTACCATTCAATTATTAGTGCCAAAAAAATTCGGGCGGTCCCAAATTTCAAGTAAATCGGCTCGGTGCATGGTACAAACTAGAGCTCAAGCTATGGCGAATGAGAGGATGGACAGCCTTGAATCATCCTTGAAAGACATCTTATCGCAGCTGAAGGAATTAACTACAACACTCTCTAAGGGAAAGGTGGAGGCATGCGAGGAAGCATTTATTAGCAATGAAAATAGTGAGGGAGAGTCTAGCCAGTCTCTTCACCTCTTTGGCACCCACCAACAATCCCATCCGTGACCACCCAAGTTGGACATGTATAAATTTGATGGCTCTCACCCAACTGCATGGATAGCACAAATGGAGCAATATTTCACACTGAATTACATCCTGGATAATGTGACTCAGCTTAGTGTGGGATCATGTACTTGGACAATGAAAGATGGCAATGGTGGCAATGGCAGCAATGTTGCTATGGAAGGCCCTTGATGTGGGAGACATTCAAAAAATCTCTTATGGATCGTTTTGACCATGAATCTGACTTTTTGGGTCGTCTCACTAAGCTCAGATAAACAGGAAGAGTGAATGAATATATTGCAGCCTTTGAAGCCTTAGCTTTCCGCACTGGAGGTCTACAAGATGAGTTCTACACGGAATGTTTTTTCAATGGTCTCAAAGAAGCCATATAATCCCACGTCCGACTACACCACCCAGATCATGGTTTCATGCTTGCAGGATAGCTCGTGAAGTCGAACATGCATTGGCGGCCCAGTCTAATCGCCCAAATTTCATCGCCAAGGGTCACCCCCCACAGGCTCAAAGCACTACCCAGACACTCAAGGTTCAAAAGGTGTCTCCAACAGAAATGGCGAAAAGAAGAAAGCAAGGATTATGTTACTACTGTGATGAGAAACACTCCCCCAGGCATAAATGCAAGGAGCCCAAATTTTTTCAAATTGATGTTATTGATCACAGTGCATCGGAGGAAGCCCCACCACTTGAGCAACCAGAGGAGGAAGAAGAGGACAACCAGTAGGGCAATGTACCTGAAGAACCAGTTATCTCACTGCATTCTTTGGCAGGGATTTCTTCACCTCAAACTCTCAAAATTAGAGGTTTTATTAAGCATCGACCAGTAGTAGTCTTGATTTATAGTGGAAGTACACATAATTTTATCCATCAAAGAGTCGTGGAAGCAGTGCATTGTTTTGTCCGAGCAATTTCTAACTTCCAGGTCCAAATTGCTAATGGGGGAACAATGAAATGTGAAGGCCGCTGCGAAAATGTCAAACTTCAAATGGGGGATTACCAATTAAGGACCCACATTTTTTCCATACACATGGGAGGGTGTGACATTGTCTTCGGTGTTGAATGGCTTCACACACTTGGCCCAATCACAATGGATTTATAGGAGTTATATATGAGCTTTAAGCAAAACAACCACACACATACCCTCCGCAGACTCCAGGGGGGAGCTCCCTCTATCATCAGCTCACATTGGATGGAAAAATTGTTAAAAAGGGCCACCATGGAGTTATAGCTCAATTTAATGCCATCCAAGCCTGCGAACCCAATCCTATTCATATTCATCCTGAGATGCAACAGATCTTAAACAACCATTTGCCAATCTTTGACAAGACTCATGAGCTTCCACCCTAGAGAGGGGAACATGATCATAGCATTACTTTTGTCCCAAGGGCCCAACCGCCAATGTGCGCCCATATAGATATCTGTTTGCCCAAAAGAATGAAATAGAAAAAATAATCAAGGAACTCTTGGAAGCGGGCATCATTCGTCCTAGAATTAGTCCTTATTCATCGCCGGTGGTCATGGTGCTCAAGAAAGATGGGGAATGGCGTATGTGTCCAGACTTCAGTGCCCTTAATAATTTGACAGTCAAAGACAAATTTCCCATCCTGGTTGTTGATGATTTGTTGGATGAACTAAATGGGGATCAATTCTTTACTAAGCTTGACCTTCGCTTAGGCTACCACCAAATCCATATGAAAGAAGTAGACATCCCAAGACTGCTTTCCAAACTCATGAAGGCCATTATGAGTTCCTGGTCATGCCATTCGGTCTTTGTAACGCCCCATCCACTTTTCAGAGCCTTATGAACCACCTGCTCAAACCATATGTAAGAAAATTTGTCCTTGTTTTCTTTGATGACATCCTCATCTACAGTCGCACCTGGGCCGCACATCATCAGTATGTAGATCTACTCTTGCAACTGCTTCGCAAACATAAATTATTTGTCAAGATGTCCAAGTGCTCTTTTGGCATGGAAGAAGTTGAGTATTTGGGCCACATTGTGGGGCGTGAAGGTGTCAGGGTGGACCCCAAAAAGATCTAGGCAATGCAAGATTGGACTCAACCTAAGACATTGAAGAGCTTGAGAGGATTTTTCAGTCTCACAGACTACTATCACAAATTTGTCTGCAATTATGGTCACATTGCTAGGCCCCTTACTCAAATCCTCAAGAAAAATTCATTCCTCTGGAATGATGAAGCACAACATGCCTTTACATCTCTCAAACATGCCATGTGTTCCACTCCAGTCTTAGTACTACCCGACTTCACCAAATCTTTTGTGATTGAATGTGATGCTTCGGGTATAGGTATTGGGGTGGTCCTAATGCAGGAAGGTCGACCCTTGGCCTTCACGATCCAACAACTAAGTGGGAAGAATCTGGGACAATCTACCTATAAGAAGGAGATGATGGCCATCTTACATGAAGTAGATACTAGCGACCATACTTATTGGGGCGACGTTTCCAAATCCGCACCGACCATCAAAGCCTTAAATATTTTTTGGAGCAATGCCTATCCTCACCACAACAAAATAAATGGCTCGCCAAAATGTTGGGATATGATTATGAGGTAATTTACAAGAAAGGGTGTGAAAATATTGTAGCAGATGCATTATCCCACCAATTTGAGCAGGAAAGTACCCTGCTTGCAATTTCCCTTCCCATTCCAAAATGGATTGAAGAGGCCTGCAAGGAATGGTTTTCACATCCCTGGCTCTCCCAACTCATTAATCATTTGCAGGTGGATCCAAATTCCACAACGGGCTACTCATGGTAGGATGAGATTCTTCGCTACAAGGACAGAGTTTTAATATCACCAACATCCACCCTCAAAAGCCGCATTTAGGTGGAGTTGCACTCATCTCCCACTACAAGACATTCAGGCTTTCAGAAGACGTATGCTCGCACTCAAAGATATTTTTTTTGGACAGGCATGAAAAAGGACATTCTTACTTTTGTAGATGAATGTGACATCTGTCAGTGCCACAAAGGAGAAACAGTCAATTCCCCAGGCACATTACAACCATTGCCCATCCTGGCCTCAATATGGACGGAGGTTTCTATGGATTTCATTATAGGTCTTCCAAAGTTAGGAAACAAGTCAGTAGTCATCATGGTGGTTGTGGACATACTTTCTAAGTATGCTCATTTTTGCACCCTACCCCACCCTTTTACACTGACTTTGGTCGCTCAATCTTTCATGGATCAGATCTTCAAATTGCATGGCATGCCCACTTCCATTGTGTCTGATTGTGACCCGGTCTTCACCAGTAACTTTTGGCAGGAACGCTTCCAGCTACAAGGTACCCAACTACAACATAATACTTCCTATCATCCACAAACTGATGGTCAAACTGAAGTAGTCAACAAATGTCTGGAAACATACCTTAGGTGTTTCACTTCAAAAAAGAAACATCTCTGGGTACAATGGTTACCTCTAGCTGAATGGTGGTATAACACCAACTATCATGCCACCACCAAAATGACTCCATATGAAGCAATTTATGGTCAATTCCCTCCTTCCCCTACTTCTTATATCAAGGGATGCTCGAAGGTACAAGCAGTCGATCAACTCCTACAGATCCCCACAACCATGCCGGCTCACCTTAAACAGAATCTTCATCAAGCTCAAAACCACATGAAGCAACGGGTAGATCAACATCACTCAGAATGCCAATTTCAAGAAGGGGATTAGGTATTTTTGAGGCTGCAACCATATAAGCAAACATCACTCAAAGACAAGGGTTGATAGAAACTATCTCCAAAATTCTGTGGACCGTATCAAGTACTTCAGCGCATTGGAGAAGTTACCTACAAGCTAGCTTTGCCACCCACTACAAAAATCAATCCAATTTTCCATGTCTCATGTCTCAAGAAAGTGATTGGGAACAATTGCAGAATTCAAACCAATCTACCTAAACTGGATGAAGAAGGGTCAATCTGGCTCCAACCTGAACAGGTTCTTGATACACAAGAAAGGCACCTATGTGGCTGCATGATCAAGGAAGTCCTCGTCAAGTGGAAAGACACCTCTCCGAAAGATGCGACCTGGGAACCATCCACTATTCTTCAACAATTTCCACAGCTTCAGCCTTGAGGACAAGGCTATTCTTATGGGGGTGTTACACTAAAATTTGTCACCATGACTATTTGCAGTTAGTATGGCTCCATCAACTGTCATACTATCCTCCTTGGCAAGTCTCATACCTCTTCTCTCCATGTCAAACTTCAAGAAAGAGAGAAAGTCTTTAAAAATATATTTATCTCTGGGTACGTAGTTTCTCTCAACCTTACCTGCATGTACGCATCCCAAGTTCATAATACCTGCGTACTTGTACACTCTGTATGTAAAGGGGTGGGTGCGTACTCCTGTAAAGGTAAAAACGCGTGAGTTTCATCTTAAAAAAGTTACTTGTGGTCATTTCTAGAGCATTCTAGAAGCTTGTTTGACGTGTATTGAGCGCCTCCAGATGGTTCATGTATCCCTATGAAAGAGGAATTTATCCCATCAAGAGGGGAGCTACCCCA
>APFE031060653.1:188553-205930 GCA_000404065.3 Pinus taeda | reverse complement strand
ACAAGTTTTTGACAAATTTCTGGACCCTTCTCTAAATGCATGAGAAGGGTTAAAATACTACTTCCTAATTCTAATAATAGTGTCCTTACAAAATTTAGGTTGCGGTTTTCAAATGACCGTCCTTTTTCTAATCTAATAAAAAGAAAAAACTAATTTCTAAAATAAGGCTACTTCTGAACTTGGTCCTTAAAACTGCAAGTCTTCATCATGGGCTTGAGAAGAGTCGGCTGGCTGACTTTTGCGCTGAGTTGGGCTGTGAAAACAGAATCTATGAGAGCTGGCACTACTTTTTCGGCTGTGTTTATGATGCATTTCACAGTCATCCATTGACTATGTGGCTTGACCAAGTATGCCCAGTAACACTCACAATTTAACCTGTTCAATGCCTGGATCGCTTTTCCCTTTTCCTGCGCCTTCTGCTTCCAGTCGTAGTTTATTTGGTAGGTACCTCGGGGTGGTCTCTTCGATTAAGTTGGCCCTGTGTAAATTCTCATTTAAATAGTCAATAAGAATGTTTGCTTGCGTGGCTGCTGTCTCTGCTGCTTGTTCCCCCTGCCTGATTTGATCGTCCCATTTATTAAAGAGCAATTCTTTATGACTCTCATTTATTCTGGGTGCACTTGCTCTTTTCCCTTCATCTTCATCATACATCATTCTATACAGGGGTAAGATAAGCTCATGACAAATCTAATATAAGTGCGGGACGAACTAGGAATCCCATAACATTTTATGATAAACATGGAGAGGTAATGGGTTCTGGGTAGTCCATTTCCAACCCATAGTGGGAAATTTAGACACATAGCAGATAGAATACATAACATAAGCGGACAGATAAAAAGGAGGATAGATCCTTTGAGACAAGGATCTTTTAGACCGGTAATTTATAACAGCCGTGTATAGATTATCAGAAAATATCTTGGCCCAATCCATAACATCGGCATTTGTGGCAGCGTCTATCAGTGGTAGCCATTCAGACGAAAATTTATTGATATCCGGCATCCCAAATAATCTACAAAGCATGGCCGCAGCAAAACAATACGGAGAGGTGAGGGAACCAGTGCTGTACATACCGTTTTTGTCCTTTTTGAGTGGCTCCTCTTTTCTGGATCAATCTTTAGTGGTCTCTGCTAGGTTTGGGTTCTCTGCCGCAAATTTCTTGACAAATTGTGCATTGTAAGTCGCCTGCGGTTCAGGAACATGATACATAAGCTTTAAATCTTGCGTGGCGAATGACCCGATGAGCCCATGTCCTTGAACCTTGAATTGTCTGTTGTTCAACTCTGCATTGTCAAGTATCCACTTGATCATATCCGTGTATGGTAGAATTTTGGGCCTTGCTGCTATCCGGTGAAGAAATGAACATGCTAGCTCCTCTAAGGATGCCTCGGAAGAGCGTTGTGAGCCTGTGACAGTATCAACCTTCATTACTCTAGGATTTTCTTCCTCCAACAACCTGTACATGCTTTCCCATGTAGATATCCCTGCGTCTCTATTGCAGGCAGTGTCTGTATACAAAGGTGCCATCTCTTTCGTCTTTTCCTTTGCCTCAGAGCCTTGAGCTTTATTTTTCTTTCCCATTTTCTCCTGCGTTTGGCCTTGAATCATCTTAGCTCTTCATTCCTGCAAATTACGAGTGAAGTGGAAATGACTGATTAAGAAAGGTGATGGGAGAGTTTTAAATGCAACAGATATATCAAATATGCCACTTTACGTGAAGTAATTCTTTACAAAAGTACGCGTCTTCATTTCATTTAATAACTGACAACTAATTCATTTACTATCATTAAAGCGCATGATCTTGAGTCAGATTATGGTAACTGGCTCTTCTTTGAATGGCGTGCTCGAAGGATTCGTGATTAAGTGATTTATGATTTGCTTACGTAACATCGCAGATCGCGCCATCGCAAATCGCAAGATCGCAGATTGCACCATCGCAGCGATCGCAACATCACAGGTCGCAAAAGTTTGATGTTTACCAAATCTTGCGAGTTCATTTCTGCGATATGCGATCTTGCGATTGGTGTTATCGCAGATCGGTAAATCTTGAAGTTTTTTCCTTATGAGTATTACTTTATTGCGATGCGATGTTATGTTTAACACGAGGGTCTTGCGCATACTGATTTTATAGAGAAATGGAGGCATTTCCTATCTTTTTTGCAACGCGATTTTAAAGATATTTCCCTTTATCGTAGACTTAGGTTAAAAATATTCAAAAGACCTTTCTAAGCTTACGATGATAACCTTATTTTGAATAAAGGAAAAACTTGTTTCTTTCTTGAAAATTTAACTAAGGGTCCCCATTCATTTAGTATTTTGGACAACACTTAAATGAACTAGGGGGGGTTGTTGCTGGCCACAACATGATGACACAATCTTCCTTATCTCATCACATTAAGAACACTTAAGAGAAGCCTGAAACCTTATCATCATGCGAGATTGTGAAATGTGATTGAAGGCGCAGACCTGACTCCGAAATATGTTATAAAGAAGCACTCAAGTCCACTGATCAAGGAAAAAGGTATTTACATAGACAATCCTGTAAATAAGTTATTCTTTGAAACCGATAATGAGAGGCTCGCATTTCGCATCTCGCACAAGATCAAAACACGTTAAAGAAAGCGCAATAATCACGTTGCGATAATTAGATTTGCAATATTGCATTATAATCGTAAAATCGACATTTTCGCAGTTTAAAGGTTGGCCACCCTAAAAAGTTATTCCCCGATTTACGATGCAAATCATTAATGAGCAATAAAGTTGGGGATAAGGAACCATTAGTGGGCATTTAGTAAGGGTTAATAGCATTTACGTTTGAAAGACAGCTCAACATGATACGATATCTTCTCACCTGCATTGAAATAAAAACTCCTTTCTTGCCACATTTTCAAATTTATATGCATTATTCATTATTGGGTTCATTCTTATCTTTGTATATCCGATAGCTTCTATTTTTCTCCATTTTTAGGAAAAATCCACAGAAAGAGTTGTTGGGAGAAATAGAAAAGAGGGGCAAGGTAGGTGTGTTTGAGAAATCATAAATGACTCCTTTATTCTCTGATACTACATGTAGCAGAGATAGAGGAACCTCTATGTGGGAAACCATGTATGTTTTATTAGAAGAAGAGAAACCAAGACCTCTAGTAACAAAGGCCACAGTCGATGGTCATGCTCCCTCAGACCCCTCCATCTTCAAGATGGCATGCTCATTTCTGCATCGGATATCTGCGAGACAAAAGATAATTCCATATACAGATATGGTCAAGTGGATAATTGATTAGGTGGATGTCTCAGACAGAGGATTTAAGAATAGCAGGCAAGAGGTTATGGTCTCTTTTTCACCAGATAACCTACGACTTATGTACAATCTTCCAGAGCCACAAGCGTTCTACAACAAACAATTCCTCGAGAAATTTGCTAAGGAGAATGAAAGCCCAGTAGACATTACGTGAACTTGGATGCAAAATGAAGGAAAGATAAAAAATGATAAATTAGGTATGTATTCTACAACATCTATAGCTCCCCCTCGTAATTTTGCAGCAACCACACTATGTAGAATGTTCGGCAAGCCCGATAGTACCAATTTTTCCCCATAATGGTTGCCATTAATAGATGCAGCCGTAAACGCAACAATAATGAATTGAGCCCAAATTTTGTCTGATAATTTGGCAAAAGGCATAATAGAGTATAGGAGAAAGAGGAGTATCTCTTATAGGGTTTACCCGCCATTTTTCATGAGTACCTATATAATGGACGCTATCTGTTTCGATTCCAAATTTCCTATCATGGGATGGAAGTGGGATGTGAAAGACCCGCTTCCCATTCATATATATCATAAGAATATGTGGGAGTCTTAGTTTCACCCCCACTTTTACAGAATTTGTCAAGAGATTATGTTGCATATTCATAAACAGGTCTACAATAGGAATGACCCTAGATTCTCTAGAGAAGCTGAAGTAGATATCCTAACTATATCTAGATGGTTTGTGGAGGAGACATTTACATATATTAGAGTATTCGATAGCATTTCTTCATTGCATGTCCTCCCATACTATGTCCCTGATAAGTTAATGGCTAGGGAGATAGCCTACCAAAAAACAGGAGAAGGTTGGCTAAGCAAAGGATAATAGAAAAAGGCCATTTGGCCTACATTTCCATTGCAATGTGGTGCATTTTCATTGCATAATTTTGGACATGCATGCAAGGAAGTAGATATTATGAAATCTATGAAATTGGCTACATTTCCAGGAAGACAGTATGACCCAAATTGCACCACCAAAGACTTCACTACTATGGTGAAAGTAAAAATATTTACCCATGAGGAAGATGCATTCGATGACCTCTTCTTACAAAAGGAGACATTTTCGGAAGTAAAGCATAGGGCTTCACTACTTCTTCCCCAGATGATCTTAAGGCCTTCAACGAATACAAAGAGAGGAGATTATTACAGGTCTCATTAGACCTGCTACAGATTGAATCAATAAGGGAGCCAACTCCTAGTGTAAGCTTCGAGGAAAGCTCGAGAGAAAATTCTAAAGATAATTCTAGAGAAAAGTCCCAGGAGAAGTCTACCCATGAGTCACAACACTTTGAGAAACAGTCCCAAAATGGGGGTAGTAAAAGAAAAGAGTCTGAGAGAGACATGAGTGGAACTATAGAAAAAGAAGTTGAGCAAATATCTGCAAAGAATCAGGTTGAAATTCACTCTACTTCCACCCAGTCAGCAAAACCTTTAGTTGTTGATCTAGAAAAATAATGGGAGAATTTTAATAAAAATCTCCATACAAAAGAACAAACATCTGGAGTACAAAATCCACAACACAGATCAACCCAAGAGGTCACAGTGGGGAAAATTGTAAGTACTCAAAATATAGATCTCATTCCTGCCGCCCCCACTTCTGAAATTGTTTTAGGAGTTGAGGAAACTCCTCCCTTAGATGTGTTTTATAGCCCTACCCATAAAGTTGTCATCAAAAGGCAGAGGAAGAAAAGAAAGTTGGATGATGCAGCTGTTACCACTCTCGACAATGAACCAATGGATATCGTCTAGGGATATTTGCCCATGGACCCATTTGAGAACCTTACGAGACTGTCACAATTTACGGAAGCCTATGCTACAAAAACTATTGATAAAGAAACAGAGGTTCAAATGCTACTAAGAGAAAAAGAACAAAAGTTCTTGCTGTTGGAACAACAATTAGAGAAAGAAAAATCTAACCAACAAGCAGAGTTACAAATTTCCAAACTACAACAGGAGTTTGAACAGATGCAAATATAACATCAAGCCAGCCTAGCAAAAAAGGACGCGTGGATTCAAGCTATGATAGAGAAGTATAAAGAAATTCCATAAATAGATCCGTTCATAAAAGAAGCACTCAACCTTAACGCCCTACTAATGCAACAAAAGGAACTTCTGTGCCAAGAAATCTCGCAAGTAAATCCTTACTGTGAGATCGGTGATAAGCTAGCAAACCAAGTCGTTGACATGAGGCTTGAGTATGACGAAATCCATAAAAGGATTTTTGACTTTATCACCTGGAAAGAATAAGAAGATGGGAGAAAGGCTGATTTTCCAAAATTGGGGGAGTCACATAAAGAGATTATATTTGCAAACTGGGATTCTTGGCTCAAGCAAGCAGAAAGGGAAACAACGGTCACGACAATAGTAGCAAACGACATCATTGAAGCCATTAATGAAAATCTACATGGCGCCAACCTGGTTGCTAAATCTATACCAGGATTTCTTCCAAACGCCAATCGATTGGAGCAGCAATGGAGACAAGTAGCAAAGCAAAGGGAGGAGGTGATCAAACAAACGAACAAGCTGAACTAGGAAGCATAATGGAAATTCTTAGTCAAGCCATATAACTAGTGGATGACCCTACGTTGCCTAATCACTTCTACATAGAAAATGGTGCCAGAACTGACAAATGTCATATTTACTGGGCAATTGAAATATGTGATCAGCCAACAGACACAGCTTAAACCAATGACAGATATCTGTGACCTAAAGGATCAAATGCAAAGGATTTATTCACCTTGTTTTATTTCTATTTTAGTTTCATTTCACATGATTTGAGGGAGGTCGTTTAAACCTCCCCATCTATTTTTGTAATAATCTATTTTAGGACCTACCATTTTATTATATAAACCCCTCTCATGCATTTAGAGAGGGGCCCAAAATTTTTATCAGAAACATTCTTCAAAACATGCACTTATGTACCTTTGAGGAAAATGAATGGAACAAGATCTATTTTCTTTTATATTTGGCATGCTCTTCTGAAATTGCACTTTTGCACTCTTAGATGATGTTGGATTGGTTGGAATTAGATTGATATTGCTAAAACACATGAAAAAAACTTATTACAAATGGTACTTTTATCTTGTGATTTTTTTTTATTTATGTATCAGGGAATAACTTCTCTTCAATTGCTTCATCTATGAAAGTTTGAATTTCGGTTAGCATTATTGCACTTTTGTATGGCGTTGGATTTAATTTCTTGCTAAATACGTGAACGATTCTATATGTGATGTATCTGTCATAATCATTTTGACTAACTATTTATCCAAAACGATTATTTTTAAACAATTTCATTTCTTATTGCAGTTGAATGATCTTTATTACCAATTGTTATAGGACATTATTGTAGACCGCATCTCTTGCTTTTATTCACGGGTATAGTTACAGTTAGATAGTGTTTAAAGCTAGGATATATGCATGTGATTAATAGTTTAGATCAGATTACACTTAGTTAAATTATTCCCCCATTACATCATATATCACCCCATCAACACTACCAAAACATCTTTTTGGGAAATTGGTCCCATTATCCCTAGTCAGAGCCTCTACACCAAAAGGAAAAGGAACTACTAACCAAGGTCCGAACCAGCTGGTTTTCCCCCATGTTGTAGCAACAATTTTCGAGGCTTCAACAACGATTTAATGAATCATAATTTCATGTATCATTTGATTTTGATTTCCATTATAATTATTTCTTTGTTTTTTATTCTCAATATAGAAAATATATGCTCACGACTTAGGGATAAAATTTGAAGAGAAGGGCTACATTTCATTTTGAAGTGTTAATTTTATTTTAGATTTTCAATATTGACAATTTAAAATAAACTATTTTTTCATATAAAAATAAAAAATAATGTTAAATCTTAGCTATGTTTCACATATCACACCTTCCACTATTTTTAGATGTACATATTTCAAATGAAAAATCTTATCTACAACCCAAAACTCCAAGTACAATTGGAGAAGCACGTACACACAATTAATTTTTTCTATTACACCCAAATCAAACAATTACATCAAGCATTTAAGGTGCTAATGAGGTCTAACAATTTCTAAACTAAGAGATTGATTGTTGAGAAAATATCTCAATAGATCAACTACTCAATGAACCAAATCTACCTAAAGTAAGCGTTATTTCCAAGTCCCCCCTTAACGCTTACATTATTACATAGATCACAAATTACATGTAAATCATGTTTGTTTGATACGATTTTCATCAACAATTACATCCAGTCTGTGATCTTGTAGACACCACTCTTTTTTGACCACCGCACGAGCTACCACTCGACCTCCATTTGAAACATTATTTCCTCTAACCATCGTTGATGAATTTTGTATAATTGATACTTCTTGATCTTTTGAAGGAAAATCTCTATACTAGACCACCATATGGGCAAACTCTCACATTAGAAAATTTTGAGGTATAAAATGAGCCTCCTAAGGAATAGTATAAAATATAGTGGAAATACTAAAATAATATTAGATTACATCATCATATTTTAGAGGGAAAAAATAAAATACTATTTTTTCAACTTATCTCCCTACAGTTTTACTCAAATTTCAAGCGGGAGCACTCATTGGATGAAACATTTAATTCTTCATCCAAGGAGTTTCCATGTTGCATACTTTCGATGAACCCTGCTACACGAAAAATGATAAATACATGAAAAAACATGATCGCAATCACATATTTCATGTATTTCACTTTTTTTCATGATGTAGGGTCTATTGAAAGTATGAAAAATGAGTACTTTTTGGATGGGGAATTAATTATGCATCCAACTAGTTCTCTCACTTGAAATTTGAGTAAAACTGTAGGAAGATAATTTGAAAATACGAGTTGAAAATTTGTTTTTTTTTTCCTATTTTTTTATATTTTTACTTTTTTACTCCAAAAATGGTGAATCATCCCCCATGATTGACAACATCATCTCCAATCCTATTGGTTCTTATAAAGTTGATTTTGGTTGTACATTTTTGTTTTGAGGCCCATTTTAGACCTCATAATTTCTGTAAGGCCTATCGAAATTCAACGAACAACAATTTTGATAGTAGTATAAGTGAGTTGTCTAAGTATTGAGTGTACAACAATCAACTATGCAATTGACCTTTTTCACACATAGGTATCTCATAAAGTAACTTGTAACTAATGCTCTTGAAAAACAAATCACAAGAAGATCCATCAGCATATAACATACTCATATAATCAAATTAGTGATATGTTCTCTTGGCATCGAAGAATGTCAAGAACCACTAGTTTAATTATATTCCTCTATTCATTAGTTGGTTCTGCACCTTTTACATAACAACAAGTATACAAATAACTGAAAAATACATGACAAATAGATATTTTAGAAAAGTATCAGAGACTTTTTATAATCATTGCTATCATAATCTGAGAATTCCTCAAGGTCAACCTCTCCTGAATCTTCAAAAGTAGCCATGTTTGTTGACTCTCTTAATTTCCCATTTAAGAGATATTTTGCACGATTTTTGCAATTGAATGTATGTGCACATTCTTCAACAGTAAAAAATTCAACGAAGTTTCTATTTTTATTGACCCTACGCTTTGAGAATAATGTCATATTAACTTGTGAGTTGTCTTCTTCATTGCTTATTTTCTTCCTTTTTTCTTTTGCTAAAAGTGTTGCAATCATTTCATATAGTGATTGATAGGAAAACTAACCTAAATTGAAAATAACAGTATCATAACATGAAGATAAATTATTTAACAAATTAGTATTGACATCTCCTTCTATTTTTTCCCCAATTGCCTCCAATTTCATTATAAGTGATTTTGGATCATTTATGTGTGTAGACAATGATACTTTGTCATGCATTTTAAGTTTGAATAACTGTAATTTTAGGGAGAACTTTGCATTTAGGTATTTTTCTCCAAATGTATTACTTAGCTATTCCTATATGGGGATTTTTCTGAGCCTATAAGGTGAAGTTGTGAATATGAAAAAGAGAGTCCTATAATGGACTTAACTCTTTCTTATCTTCTCATCCACTCAATTAATACTTTAGGGTCTTGAGGTGCTATTTCTTCTCCTTTTCTATGTTCCATAAGTTTTATGCATCAGATTCATATGAAATTTCACTTTCCAAGTATAGAAGTTTGACCCATTAATTTTTTCAAGAACTATTTGCTCCATAATTAAAAAATAAACAACTACTTCTAGAATTATTACCCAGTGATACCTCACAATCCTTATGATGGATCCTGTGACTGTCTCCACTTCTCAATGATATATAATTCTAGTCAATATAGACATGGTAGTTCTTATTGCTAGACCACAAATGCAACATTTCTACAAATGGTCAAGAGTGCTTATACATGGCCTTCTTCTGTCAAATTTGTAGGAAATGAAGACGCAGAAGGATGTAGTAATTCTACATTAGATTTGATGGGAGGACAACAAGATTTTTTTCAAGACTCGATCAAATGGACCACGTGCATTTAATTCCCATGAGGCTTTAAAACACCACACCAAGTGATATGATGGGTCATGATAGAACTAATGGTTGGATTTATTTCTTCGCAACAACAAGACCTTCAAGTTGACCCTTTCGATTCCTTATGCTTAGGATTGTCCTTCAGAGAAGCAATAGATAATCATTGTTTTCATGCACTACAACTTGAATTTTGTGTTTTTTTTGTATTAAGTATACTAGCATTTGCACCTAATGTTGCAAAGAAAACGCCGTAAGGCATAGTGTGTGGAAGAATATTGAAATGTGAATGGGCTTTTTTGAAAGCAAGGGTCGATGATAATGAGTTTGAATTGAGGAGCCATGCCGAAAACCCTATTCGGTATCCATATCAATATACAAAATTTTAAGGAGAGATATGTTAATGTTTTCAAACAACATTCTAATGTATTTGCCTAGAAATATGAAGACCTTAAACCATATCACATTGTGATGAACTGAATCGCTGCCAGGATATATTCCTTATGACGCAAAGAAGCTACTGGTGGTTGATAAGGAGGTGAAAACAAATGCTTGGGATCATAAAGGAGCTCTGCATTGTCCTCCAGCCCACATTGTTCCTATGCCTATTATATTCCATGGCAACATCGTACACAGAGACATCTCTTGCTCATTACTCCTAGTATGGTAATATTGAATAACTCTGCCTGTGTCACAAATCATATAAAAATGGATTTCAGTTAGCTTCGTGGTCCTTGGAGAATAATAATATATACAACTTTCATCCATCATGGCCTCTCAATGGTCCAATTACCTAGCTAATTGCAGACCTAACTTGAAGCATTCTATATGATGCCACTTTTATTACAGGGATGCAGAAATTAGATTTTAGAATGGGAATTGTGCTTCAGCGTTATTTTCATTCAAGCGGCATTTGTGCCAGTTATGTCTTTTGGACAATTATGGTTATTCTAAATGGTAATGTTGTGTCAAGTAGTATGTGCTAGCATTTTTATTTTTATGATGAAAGCTGCATATTATGTCATTTTAAACAAGCATAATCTGATTTTCATGCTACACTGCAATTTTTTTTATAAGCATTGAATTGTTTTTCTGCAGAGTATCCAGAAGTCTGAATGCCCTAAAGAATTGGAGCCAGCGGACAGGAGGGTTCCAGTACATGTCAATCTGATCAAGAGGGATGAATACTGTCCTGTATGTTTTCATTCCATTGCCCAATTCATGGCGTGCTAGTTTTTCTAATGTTATGATGTTCATGCATGTGCTATTATACTAATTGTGAAATGGGGGAATTTAGTTGTTTCATACGTTTTTTTTATGACATTTAAATTTGATAAAGATCAAATCACTGTCCTATATATATTGTTTGTGTGTCAAACGTCAGTGGCTTTGCAGCTGTTGAATTTTTTTTCTGTTTGCTTAGGTGGTCCAATGCATGTTTCGAATGTAGGGAAGTCTGAAATTCTGTTGACTGTCATTCAATGCACTTAGGAAGTTCTGTTGTTGGAAAGTTTGATTGGGTTGCATTGAATTAAGCAAGGCTGAAACATTATTGTTGACGTTGTAGCTGTAGTTGTTCTGCATGTTGTTGAATCTCTTTGCAAGGTTGGTTTCATCATCCCCATATGCTAAGGAGAGGGTCCTCTTGAGAGAATTGAATTTGTTGTCATTCTCCACTGCTAATTCTTCTTGTTTTGGGACAACTTCATATTGGCAATCCCTATTGTTGTCATTGTTATTACTGAAATTATTGTGAGAGAGGTTGGAGGAGTGGACTTGAGGTAGTCTGCTGCTGTTTCCATTGCCATCCATGGCTTCATCGTTTAAAAAAACATCTATGAAAGGATCGCCACTCTCCAACAACCCACTGAAAGAGGTAATTTTGGGCAGTTGCATTTTTTTTTGCTGATCAATATCAGGCAAAGAAGCCATCACTTCATCTGCACTTGGTGATTCATCTCGTTCTACCCCTTGTACTCTCTGAGAACTACCATTTTTCTTGTAAAGTCGGCACAACACCCATTCATCAAGTTGGAGAACATAAGTGCCATCAAAATCAACAATACCAATTTTAGTTGAATAAATAAATTCCTATTCATAAAGAATCAAAACACAAGAACTGTGAAAGGAAAATCATTCATATTGATCAATATTCAAGAAGACATCACTTTGTAGGGTGTGTTATTTGTATTTACACAATTGATTTTTTATTCAAACAACTATGCTATTCTTTGTGCTTTCATTCGGTTCCTTCATCACCACCATCATTGGAAAATTCATTTCCCTCTTGAAGTATGAAATGAGTAGCAATTCCCAATTGATCTCATACTACCACCACAAAGAAGCTAGCAATTCTAATATACAAATCGAACCAACCATCCTATCAAGCAATCCATGTAGTTCTCAATCTATAGCTTTGATAACCCAAAACTCAAATCTTTTATATCTAATATGCACAGAAATTTTCACATTAATATGTCTGGATCTCATTCTAAGATCTTTACATATTTGATATAGAGGTAAACCAAATTTTTCATACTATGACAAGTAATATTAGCAAGTCTTGGAGTCTCCCTTATGTAATGTCTCCTCCTTATTTGATAGAGTTGAAGTTGTATGAGCATTGACTGCACTGAAGGGATCATCCAATAGATAAATGTCAGCATCGTTATATATTGCTCTAGCCAACTAAATCCTCTGTTTTTGTCCTCCACTCATATTCAATCCTAGAAGCTTTTATTGCCTTCTTATATTGAGTTTTTTCCATTGGTTTCCCATAGAGTATGTTATCTCTAACAGTACCACTGTGAATCCAAGTTGTTTGTGCCACATAGGAAACATTGCCATATACTTCAACCTGCACGTAGTCCAATAAAAAAGTTTATGGAAGAATTTTTGTATATAGAAAGCAAAAAAATTGCATCTACAATCTTGTTGAACTACGAAATGGTTACTTTTGCTCAAGAAGAGTAGTTAATGTTCAACTTACATCTCCTAAAATTTTTGGGATTTCTCCAGGAATTGTATATAGCAGAGCAGATTTCCCTGATCCCACTGAGCCACAAATTGCTACCTTTTCTCCAGTTTTAATGTGTAGATTTATTCCCTTCAATGTTGGCTTTATCAATGAAGATTTTGGATCCCAGTTGAGTATGGCTTGATGAATTTCAATGGTATACTGGAATCTGGCAAGTGCTTTCCTCACAACAGAATCTGGTCTCAACTCATCATATTGTAAGAACTTGTCCAGAAGATCTAAGGAGACTTTAACCTGAATTAATATAGCCAAAACTTCAGGTAGCATTCTCACTGGATCTTGTATCACACAGAATGTTGCAAGCACTGTAAATATGGTTGTGGCAGTTAACGGTGGATCCCCTATGATAGCACACCCGACAAAAACTATAGATGCAGTAATGATGGGTGACATCCAGTAGAGTATGGTACCATATGTTCTATTAAATTGTGCTGAAGACAACCATTTGAACTCCACAGCTCAGAGATTTTCTATCAGCTCTTTAAACTTTTCTTCCCATGCTTGTAGTTTGATTATTTTCATACTATTAAGAATTTTAGATGTTATTCTGAGTCTTTCATCCTGTGCAATCATGAACTTAGCTTGGCACTTCTGGAGGGTTTTGGCCAGACGTTTGATTAGAATGAGAGTAAGAATGATGATTCGCAAACCTATAATAGCTGCCCATCCAACTGTGGCAAAAAGGATGCCAATTGCTACACATATTTGCAAAGGGATGGTCCAACCCCAATGCAGCCACCACGGAAACTCTCCAAAACGACTTGCATCTACAGCTATGTAGTTTATAATCTCACTAGTGGCATGTCTTCATCTTCCTAGACTGGACAACCGAAGTTGTTTCTGATATACAACTGCCATACAAAGTCCAAAAGTATCCCAATTTTTCCCTTTTGCATGGGTTTCAGTTGGAGAAAGCTTTCAGCATCAATGGCCATTTCATTCTGTTAAGATTTAAATAGAAATTGTTTTCTATATTGTAGCAGACCTGATACTTTTCTCTATAAATCTTTACAACATTAGCATGTGAAAGCAGCAAATTGCGTGCAACAATGTCGGGTTTTGTTGTATAATTTCCTGCTGTGCAGTTTCCAAATGGAGCAGAGCACCTTCTAGGAGAAACAATGTCATTGTCATAACGAAGAGCAGCAACAACCCGTGGCTCACTGAATGTCATCTAGTATTTCACCCTGTCGCCAAAGGTTTTGAAGTTGAACTCTGCAAATTTTGCATAGCCCTCACTATGCAACAAAAAATGATATGTATGTCATTATTACTACCATGGAAAGTATCGGAAGCTGGAAATTATGAGATGGGTTTTGAATTACATGCTCTGTATCAATGTTAATGAAGTATAGATAATTGACACAACTCCAGAATTTACCAACCCTCCATAGGTTGTTTCAAGCACTTCCGATAAATCTTAGTGATAAAGATTTGCATAGGGCATGATACCCAAAAATGAAATGAAATTTTACAACAGCGGCTAGTGAAGGCCAAACGGTAACACTGTAACACTGAGAGAACTTTTATATAAATTTCATAACAATGATAAGGCCATAGTCACAGAAAACAAATTGAATTGAAGAAATTACAAAAATAAGAAACATATGCAATGTTTTTATTACAGGACTTAAGTGGATATAAGCCACAAGAAACACACAAGAATGCACCACTCTACATGACAGAATCTGGGATTTTAGTAATGAATGCGAATAGGTGATACCAATTAGTAGTCATCCAAGATGCCATACCCACAAGAAGTATTGTAAGTCATAATGATAAAAATCGCAGAGGGCATGATATCTAAAAATGAAGTCAAATTTTAGCGATAACAGCTAGTGAAGGCCAAAGGCTAACAATGTAAATGTCATAAGAACAAGAGGGCCTTAGTTACAGATAACATTTTGAATTGCATAAATTTCAACAATGAGAAACACATGCAATGGTTTCTATTATACAAAACTTCAATGGAAATAGACCATAATCATAGGAATGCACCAGTCTACACCACAAAAACCAAGGTTTTAGCCATGAACACAAACAGGCTATACCAATAAGTAGTCAGTCAACTGGCCATATCCATAGGAATTTTTGTACAACATAAATCACAAACTGCAGAGTTTAAATGTTTCCTTCCCAGAAATCCATGAATACAAATATGCCATAATCTCAGGAATCATAGATCACAAACTACAGAAATTTGAGTTTATGCCAATAAAGGTAAGCCATCAATACAAATATGCCAGAATCTCAAGAATCATAGACCACAAATTTTTGAACCACAAACTGCCATTTTAAATGATATACAAACATTGAGCAAAGACACAAGAAATATTGTAGAACATGGACAAGGATGTAGTAAGACACACTAAAAACCAACATGATAGAACTTTTTAAAGTTGGTATAACTAAACCTAATGGGACAACTGCATTAGAACATAGATTGCAAGAAGCATGAATAAAACAAAGCAACGGATGATACAAAATAAGAATAAGCCACCAGAACTATAATTCTTCCTATCACAACGATTAGGAGAATACTGGAATCCCCCGTTTTACATTTTGAAAATTCAAAAAATACAATAGTTGAAGGAATTTGTATCAGACGCTAGCACAATTACCTCTTTTAAGCAGGTAGTTAATGAGATTATTTTAATATTGGACACCCTTGTAATTGATCCGACCTGCTCCTTCTGCATCATCAAATACACGCAACTTAAAAAACACGGTTATAAATCATAGATCCATAAACTATACTTCAGGGATCCGTTCTGTATTTTTAAAAGTTATAGGCTTTAATGTAAGTAAATTAGATATTTAACTTATCAATTTAATACAGTCAAAATCTTTCATTCATATATTAAGTTTGGACAACGATCAAAACCTGAGTATCTGCCTACTTGGAAAACTCCTAGACCAGGTTATCGAGAAACTATAGGCATCCATGTTCATATTTACCATCAAATCTACATCGCTCTGTGAAACAAATATTTGCAGTTAAATTTCCACATTTAAATAACTCAAGACAGAAACATAATTTTTCCTACAAAATCTTCTTCCATTGAAAAAACCATAAATTTTATCATTTGAATTCTCATGAAAAAAAGTCCAAAATGGAAAAATGGCAGAAGATGCATATACCTTATAAAGATGGTATTCATCCACCATAACATCGGCAGTGACATTGTTAGCTACAATCCCTGAAACGAAAAGCCCAAACACCCCTAAAATTTGAAAAACCTGAATGTGTGAAAAACATTACGGTGCAGGGATATGATTGATCCAATGATACCAACTTAGTTGTGAAAAAATGCATACCTAGTTGACGGATAAAATTATCCCAAATGTTCGGCCCTCGTCCATCGGACTCGGCAAATCCTTCCACCTGGTAAGTCCCAGATCCATAAACTATACTTCAAGGGACCATTCCATATTTTTGAAAGTTATTTATACGCTGAAGCAAAAGCTGGAATTTAATGTAAGTAACTTAAATATTTAACTTATAAATTTAATACAGTCAAAATCTTTCATTCATATATTAAATTTGGACAGCGATCAAAACCGAAGTATCTTCCTACTTGGAAAAGTCCTAGACCAGGATATCAAGAAACTGTAGGCATCCATTTTCATATTTACCATCAACTCTACATTGCTTTGTGAAACGAATATTTGGAGTTAAATTTCCACATTTAAATAACTCATGTAGAAACAACATTTTTCCTACAAAATCTTCTTCCATTGAAAAACCATAAACTTTATCATTTGAATTCTCATGAAAATAAGGGCCAAAATGGACAAATGGCAGAAGAAGCATATACATTATAAAGATGGTATTCATCCACCATAATATCGGTAGTGACATTGTTAGCTACAATCCCTGAAAAGAAAAGACAAAACACCCGTAAAATATGAAAAACCTGAATATGTGAAAAACATTACAGTGCAGGGATATGATTGATCCAATGAAGCCAAATTAGTTGTGAAAAAATGCATACCTGGTTGACGGATAAAATTAACCCAAATGTTCGGTCGTCCTCCATCAGAATTGGTAGTTTCTTCCACCTGGTAAGTCGAAGTCGTCGTTCCAAACACAAAACCCTTGGGAAAACTGGCTCTAGTCAGCCCGCTAGTGTCAACCTCTTGACTTGGCTGCCATACAAAGTGCCCAGTAATGCAGAGATTTATATAAAGGAAAAGAAAGATAATCATCGTTCACATCTCCATTTCAGTCACTTAGCTCACACTCTGAGTGTGTTTTTGTGTATTTTAATTCGATAAAAAACACAGAATGCACAACTATGTTGTGGAGCATGTAGCCAACAAAGATAGATTGGAAACTACGATTACTGGCATATGTTATGGTCGATTTTCTCACCTATATTTGATTAGGAATGGCCAAATCCTATTACTGTACGTGGAGCCTATATTTTCCTAGGAATGGCCAAATCCTATTACTGTACTTGGAGCTTGCACTGTGGTTTGAATGTGATCAACCCACATGCAACAGACTGATTGCGCCATCATGGGTGGTTGGTGTTCAGCATTTGGGTCTGTATTGCATGTGCACACACACACACACACACACA
>APFE031060653.1:173408-188449 GCA_000404065.3 Pinus taeda | reverse complement strand
GGTTATGTTATGTAACCTTCTGCTAGTTTCAAGGTATATAGTTTATCGGGAGAAAACATGCTGTGAAGGCAAAATAGCCAATTTATGCTCTCTCTAATAACAGGGACCCTTGTTAGGTCAATTTGATTTGGTTCAAGTCAAGGTTTGTTCACTCACGTTCTGCTAGTTTCCAGGTATATACTTTGTCGGGAGAAAACATGTAGTGAAGCAAAATAGCCAATTTATGCTCTCTCTAATAACAGGGACCCCTGTTAGGTCAATTTGATTAGTTTCAATTCAAGGTCTGTTCACTCAGGGATTTTATCTTACCATTCACTGTAGGGTTGGCTAATTGTCTTTCATCTTTTTGTGCCCTTGCGTCAATATTCGCACGAATAAAGGTAGCAGTGTACCATAAACTCAAAGCATGCCTAACGCTATTCTACTTAGCTAAACAATGCACTACAAGAAAGTGAACCCTGACTTCAACATCTACAATTGTAGCTAAAGCATTGATCTCAATTATTTGGGATGCAATCACAGCTCTGTACTCACCTCTCGTGAGGATAGGAAGACTTGACAGGAGTAGCTATGAAAATATAAGTGTCCATCAATTCCCAGATTGATATGCGATGGTTTGCCTTTTTGATATGGTCTTTCTAGTGTATGCATGTAATAACTCCACAGAGCTGGTGTATGCATGCAATAACTCCACAGAGTGTGGGTGCAGGATCAGTTCTTGGCAAACGCCACCTTCCCACCTCCCCCTGCTTTGTCTCATTGTAATGCAATTTATATGCAAGGAGACTTCGAATTTTCCAGCCGCAATGTGAGTGCATAATGTTCTAATTAAAAACAAAAAGAGAAAAGAAATCTTGCTGGCCTCCAGAAATACGGTCATGTTAAATAAAATTAAAATGAAAAGTGTTGGAGCAATGCTCGATGTCTTTGAAATCAAAGCAAGTCAAAATCATCAATGTTGAACTTGGAAAGAGAAAGGTGATTTTAGAAGAATGGATGACACAGAATTTGTTGGAAAGTTGAAGAAACAGGACAGATGCCCAGTAAAGAAGGGAGACCTAGCAATCATGTCAAGATGGGGTTTTGTCAAATGAGGAGCTCAAGAAGAGGGTATAGCTCCCAAAATTCTGGTTAGGAGTGGTATCGTTTTGTTTGTTGGTAGCTAATGATAAAATTCTATCTCAAGTACCAATAAGGAAGGGATGCTTCCAAGAGCTAAGAGCTAAACAGATGCGTGGAGGAAAGAGAAGGAAACCTAGATAGGATCCTCCATGATAACAATCACAAAACACACGCTCAAATAGAGACAGATATGGACAATATTATGTCAAGAGGACCACAACATGTGAGTAGAGTTCCATATGCTGAAACCATAAGCTCGGGAGCCTGTGTAGATCACGTGGGGATACTAAGGCGTACATCTTAAATATCTCCTTGTCATCGACTTAATGCATTAGACCACTCATTGTGCCTCGCTCTGTATTTCCTTCTCCAATGATGATTAATTTGATCAAGGGGCTTCCATGCCTCTCAAATGCTCTCAAGTGCCATGATGGATGGACTCCAACCTCCAATGATTCATGAAAGATTCTTGATTCCTTAATTGAACCCGGTTGAGTTTAGAGTCCCCTTCCAAGTTTATGCTTGGTGATGCAAATTTATGGACGCTTTAGTTCCTTCTTAGCAGGTTAGCCTATATTCCTTATAGTAGCAGAGGATGGTTCTTCCGTGTGTTTTCTAATTACAAACCCAAAACCTGCATTGCTAGGGAAACCCCTCGAAGAACCCATGAAAATGGATTTTAGAATGGAGACTTTTGCAACCGGACATACTTTCACTGGAATTCTGGGATTTACAGTGTGAAATGTAAGTTTTCGATTCCGGAGAAACACTTCACTTATCATCAAGGCTAACAGTGGAAGAGTAAACAACATTTTCATAGATATTTGGCTTAGCGATATTACCTACATTGGAAACCAAAAATCCAATATCAAATTGATTTTGTTCATCTTGAAAGAAAGGGAAAAGACCAAAGTTCCAAATTTTCATTTCTATGTTCCCACCCAGTTTGGATGATGTTAAAAGGGCCATTTGCCTTCACCCAAAATGACTTCATCAATCCTGTATTTGTGGAGAAAATGCAGAAACAGGGTAACCATAATTCCTAGTTTTAAAAGGAGCCATTGACAGCTATTTGGAACAGTGAATGTGAGTGGTGAGTGCCATGGAGACCGAGACTGATGGGCAACTTGTGAGAAAAAGGATTTGGTCATGTTGCTATTTTCATTGTTGTTTGTGGTTTCGAGTTTTAATTGTTGTAACAGCAACAACCCTTGGAGGTTGCAAGTAATGCAATTTCCATTACCAGGATAACTAATAAAAGGGAAAACATGTTGTGTCTGTTTCTTTAGATCGTTGAGCGCATGCTTCAGTTTGTGTCTGAACTTCCCAATGAATTGCCCATCCGTGGCGTTGTGGGCAGGGGTGATCTTTGTCCAATCACCCTTGCACCAAATAGAGTCAATATACCTCATAAGCACGACATCTAGATCATTACCCCACTCAAAATGGTAACTTCACATTCCTGTCATCAACCATTTTTACGCTTCCTGTCCAAAATATGTGTATTCACAATAGCCAAAAGTTTATCCTTTACACTTAGATGGCATATAATACCCATGTGAGCTTCAAAATATGACATTACTATTCTGAAAATGTGCAATGGGTATATCCCATTGGCTTATAATACCCGTGTGGGCTTCAAAATATGACATTATTATTCTGCAAATGTTGAAATGGGTATATCCCATTGGCCTAGAATACCCGTGTGAGCTTCAAAATATGACATTATTATTCTGCAAATGTTGCAATGGGTATATCCCATCCTAAACATATGGCGCACTGTCATCTGCCTTTTGGCTCAAAATGAGTTTAGCAATCCTGTATTTTCGAGCACACACCTTGAGAATCACCCTATTATGCCTTTTCACAACAACAAGAATTTCACTCTGTAAATCCCAACATCATTTCACTAACAGTGAAAAAATTCACTCTGTAAAGCCCAACATCATCTCACTGATAGTGAAAAAATTCACTCTATAAAGCCCAACATCATCTCACTAATAGTGAAAAGACACGCGCCCTGCAAACTCCCTGCCAATCCCCCTATTCTGTCTTCTCGCAACAAGCAGCATCCACACCCTATACAGCCCAACTGCATCTCACTGACAGTGAAAAAAATATCCTTGAATACCCTAAATACGTTGAAATTGTTGATAGAAATCAATCAAATTCACACTGTAAACGTCGAAACTGCTGATAGGAATCAAAATCAAATTCACACTGCAAATGTCGAAATTGCTGATAGAAACCAAAAATCAAATTCACACTGGAAACAACGTTGAAATTGATGATAGAAATCAATCAAATTCACACTGAAACGTTGAAATTATTGATGGAAATCAATCAAATTCACACTGGAAAACCATATGACGACTTCAGGGCGTAGAGAAAAATCTGCTTCACGGCATACACACATATCTGGATTAAGAGACAATGATCACTGTGCACGACGAACGAGCCATAGACAATTGATAATTGAAAGCAAGGAAGATATAAATTCTGAAAGGGAGGCGAGGACTTGATTTAAATTCAGGGCAGAAAGGAAATGGAAGCAACAACGATTTAAGCAGAATTTGTAACTGTGTTGATCGACGGTTCAAGTTTTTGTAATCGTCTAACATCTAATCGTATGGTGTCCAAGGATGACAGGTAGGCAAAAAGGGGGATGGATTTTAGAGGGAAACGCCTTACGATGTAAAAATCAAGACAACAGGGAGACGTTCATCGATGCCTCAACACTCTAAGCCTTGTGGTGAAATATTGATTTCCATGCCCTGGGCAATCGTATCTAACTTGATTGCTTCCATTGTAGTGATACTTGTCGATGCCTTGGCTCTTTGAGCTGTGCGATGAGATTGCACACAATCGGTTCCTTAAGTAATAAAAAAAAAAGGTCTAGGATTGATTGCAGCAAACAAGCTAAATTGTCCAGTGCTGGATTGCTGCATGTCAACTTGACCTTCAGTCGCTTCACAATTTTAGACTCCTCTCATATTTACTTGGGTCCTCCTGTGAGGAGTAAACCAAGAACTACCCACTCTGATACCAAGAAAGGAATTAGAGTAGGGAAGATTTTAATGATTGAAGTTTTATCTTAAAGTTTAGAAATTTTGGCGAATCTTACTAGTGCCTAATATGAAAATTGTAAAAATTTTGTTCATATTTTTGTAGAAATATTCAGATTTCAATTATTTTAAATTAGTGGATGTAATATGTTGGTTATTTTTACCATAAAATAATAGTGTACTATAAAATTTGGGCGAATTATTTTAGAAAAATGGAAATTGGCGATTTTGTTTTGGAAAAATCATGGAAAATTAGCTCACCTGTGAATATTAGCCCCTAAAATTTTCCCTGAATTAGAGAAACACGTACATAGAATTAATTTTTTCTATTACACCCAAATCACACAATTAATTCAAGAATTTAAGGTGCTAATGAGATCCAACAATTTCTAAATTGAGAGATTGGTTGTTGAAAAAATATCTCAACAACCCAACTACTCAACAAACCAAATCCACCAAAAGTTAGTGTTATTTCCAAGTATAAGTCAAATGTATATTTTGAAAACTCAAAGTAACAACATATAATAATGTCCAATCATGGACATATAGTTTGTCTTTATTTTTTATAGTTATAATATATTAATATGTAATATCTTTGATCACCATCATTTTGTACCTTCATGACCATGGTGTTGAATGTTTATATGTTGGTTGTTGCATATAGTAAGATGCTTTGTTGGTACAATTTAATGAATCATACCTCTATGTATCATTTGATTTTGATTTCCATTACAATTATGTCTTTGTTTTTTATTCTCAATATATAAAATATATGCTCACAACTCAGGGATCAAATTTGAAGAGAAGGGCTACATTTCAATTTGAAGGGTTAATTTTATTTTAGCTTTTCCATATTGACAAGTTAAAATAAACTATTTTTCATATAAAAATAAAAATTAATTTTAAATCTCAAGTATGTTTCACATATCACATCTTTTGTTTTGTTAAGTTGTATATATTTCAAATGAAAATTCTTATCTACGATCAAGAACTTTAAGTACACTTGGAGAAGTACACATAGGCGACACTAGTTCACTAGTATTACAATCTATATAGAAATCATAATATGGAAAAAAATTTAATAGCACCCTTGAATTACAATCTATATATGAATAATAGGGAGAGAATTTAGTTGGACCACACACACACACATACATATAGATAATTCATATGAGGGAAAATCAATAGAACCATTTACTCTTTCATCCCATACACATTATTTTTAAAATATAATATTATTGTTCTACAATAGAACTGTTTTTTTTTTACAAGGTAAGTAGCCCAATCCTTCAAATAATTGCAATGAGTTTTTTTAAAGGAAATCAAAATATAGTATTATTTTATGGATCATTATAATCTCTCATAAAGGAAAAGCAACAAAAACATTTAAAACTTCCAACAACACAATTTTCCATAAAGAAATATAACCTACAAGAATATTTTGCCATAAGAATTATAGGCAATATGATTCATGCACATATGAATTATGATGCATGACACCATATACAAAAGAAAATAGAAATAACATTCTTTTTTGTTAACAAAAATGAATGAATATTGCTTATTTAACATTGAATTTGTGATAATAAGAAATCATATCTGCATTGAATTAATTTTGATCCTTAATTCATATTGTTGTGCCTTCATAATAAGTATTCATAAGGAACATATGCATGTAATATTCATAAATGCAAGAAAGTAGCGATAGTAGTAAATGCAAGAAAGCAAATTAGGTAGTAAAAGTGGAGTAGGAAGTAAGAAGGTTCGTAAGTGAAGCCATGGAAGATTGGTAGCTATTATTTGTAAATTCAAGGAGCAAGAGTATGGGGAGTTGATTCAAATTGGAGTCAATTCCAATTGGAATTATTTCTCCTTCATGACAAGCAAAAGGATTCACCATAACCAAATCTTTTGATTTTTAGTGCTCACTGCTAAGATGTAATTTCAATAAATATTTGATACATGAATACATAAGCTAAATAACGATATGATTCTATTGTATAAAAGTGATAACAATTTTTTTTAAATATCATGACATGGAGAAAATTTGTTATGATATATAAAAAAATGATTAAGAGAAGAAAAAACTATAAAAATAATTACAAATAAAACATATTATGAAAAGTTTCCTTATCCTTCAATTGAAAAAAGCGGAAACAATTTGCATTTCAAGTTTGACATGTGATTTTTTATTTTAATTTTTATTTGCATGGAAAATAATTTTATGCCTTTTTATAATGGGCTAGAGAGGTCTTGAAGGGTAATGATGTCTTCAAATTTGAACCTTTCTAGGACTTATCTTTGTCTTTTAGATTTGTTTTCAACTATGCTTTTAGTAAGTTTTATATTTGATTACTCCATGACTATGTGGTGAATGCAATGCCACTCTTTATATCATTGATAGGGTTGATTTTTTTTTTTGGGTTTAAGTATTAGAAGTATTATTTTTATTATTATAAAATTAAAAAAGGTTAAAATGAAATTAAAAGAATTAATTTTTTAAATATTTTTTAAAATGAAATGGTTAATAATAAATTTATCAAACTATTAAGGAAAACGATACAACATTATTAAAGAAAATAATTCAATAACGTTGAAATATTATAGATCTTAAAAAACAGGCTCAATAAATATATCATTCAATGAATAATGCGAAGTTATAAAGACAAAAAAACATGAAAATAAAGAGAAAATATAAACGTCATATAGGTTCATTGTTTATTGTGAAACCGTGAAAAAACTAGGGGCAACAAAAGTGGGAGGAGCCTTCATGATCCCATATGAACAATAACTTTTTTGCATTTTCTTCAGGCCTTGGCCAAGCTTCAAATAACCTTGTATAGGTATATTCTGTTCTATGTGGACTTACCCGAACAAAGAAGCAAATATTTGAGTTCTATTTTCTTTTGGATATTGTTGATGGTCCTGGACCTGCCAACATGTCAGGGGGATATCCCCGATATAAAGTCCCAATTATACCTTAGACCATTGGGTGTAGGAGTCCCAGCAGTGGGTCGTAAGGTAATGCCTTGACCGCGATGTCGCACAGAGGCAAGTAAGATAACTCTGTCAATAGTAAGGGTGTGATTGATGCAGCGAGTTAAGGAATGAGTATGAGAGGTTCCCATACTTCAAAGGGAGAGGAAGGTGAAGGTGAGTTCCAAGTTGAAAGGGTTCAATCATAACTCAGCTAGGAACACACAACATGAAGGACATGCACATCTTCCGGTCGAGTAATTGACACAGATGCAGCAGTCACAACATACAAGGTAAGATAACACGAACAACACTCACGGATCAGTCTGAGACGAGTGTGACAGTTAATATAACAAGGTTCATGAGAAAGGTATGTCTGCACGGGGCTTAACTCAATGAACCTGTGACATATCACGTGCATCCATGGCATAATAAACAAAAACCCTAATTTGAATACATATTGGAAAATACCTCTAAAACCAAATTATTTAACCCCCCACTAATATGAACCCATTACACCTTCCCAATTTAAAAAACCCCTACTTTCACTAGGAATTGTAGGTATCCATTTTTTCGCTAACATTTTTTATACCCGTATATATTTTTTCATTAACTTTGAGATCGATTTTATATACTTGCTAATATAAAAACCCTTTATCTCCCAATATATGTTCAATATATTATGTTATTTTTTCCTTAATATATATCCTCCAATATGAACCCACGTGGTACAATATTGCTTCCTCAGTGAAGCCCCCATGTCTGTCTGGTGTTCAACAGAGCAGTCAACACAGACGGTGACAACATTAACAACATATGCAACACATTAACAACAAGATTCATATAATTGCATACAAATCAGTTCATATACAAGTACATAAGTTAAACAACATATAGGCAACGGAACAGTCCAACTACAATAACAACATATGCATGAAAATGTGTTGGCTCTTATTATTAAAGAAGTGTAAGTCACAATCATACAATAAACCATGTAAACCTACTAGCCCCATCAGTGGAACGTTACAGCCACATCTACCTGCTCCTCCAAAGATATGTACTAGCTCCGTGTAATGGAGAAGCCAAGGTGCATTATAATACTGTCCAAGCCTTCTTCAATGTAGTCTTAGTAGAATCTTGGCTGACCAAAAGCCTCTACAATGAGTTATGAGGGACTATTTATAGCAAAGGGTGGGGTGACCCTTGACATTCCCCTTTGTGACCAATTCAACTATCCTCATGACTCTTCCACCTACTCTATGACTGTTACATCCAACTGTTGACACTTGACTTACACTTGACATGACTCAACATTACAATGCACATGTACTCATGTGAGACAACATGGCTTGAGAAAGCCTTGCAAGACATCACTAACACTCAGTCAGTTGTGGTGACACCAACTCTTTGACATGCTTGCGATGGTGAATCAACTGATTCCAAGCTTGGTCGTCCGTGATGGTGTGCATGCACCTCATGGTGACATCTTGTTGAAGCGAACTCTTGCCTCTGTTGCAACTGGTGCATTGGTTTGGCCCCTTCATCCAACTCGTCTACTAATATCCTCATGGTCTTCTTCGGCACGGTTGAACCAGCAACACACTAATGCATAATGTCTATGTTGATCTTCAAGTGTGTGTTGGTGGTCATGCGCATCAACTTACAGAAGAGCATGTTCAGCCCCAGTTGGACTTGCTTCTTGTCTTCGCCTTGGTGAGTGTGTTGAATGGGTTGTATTTCATGCGTGCGCTCAACAGCATGCATGTTGTTAGATCCTTTGCATGCGATCAACAACACTTCTCACCATGTTTTCTCTGTGTCAGTTGTTGGGATGGATCCTTAACTTGTATTGGCGTAGTTTCATCCGTGAGTGCATGTTGCACCCACTCTTGTTCCTGTTCCTGCTGCAACTCATTGGACTGTCTATGCATCTTCATGTTCTTCCTGAGTTGTTGCTTCAACACATGCAACTCCTTCTTTGTTCCATATTCTGCCTTCGAGCGATATTCATGTCGTATCGTCACTTCATAACCTGAGTCTCCAAAGTTGCTTTCATTATCAGTGGATCTGCTTGATCTTACAACTTTTCTCCGCCTCTATGTTGTCAACAACCTTCCTCTTGCATTCGTTGTGTTCTCTTTATTTGTTGCGTTCGCTGCATTTGGTATGTTGCCTTCAACTATTGTTTATGATGCTGCTCGTTGTGATGTTGCTGCTTGATGTCCTTGTCCACGAACAACTTGATGTCTTTGTGAGTAGGTAAGCCCATGGACACTTGATCAACTGCATCCCCAAGCGTGCTCTGAACGGTGTCTTCGTCTCTACTCTCTAGGAAACCATTGTAGCTGTACTGTTGATAGGCAAATGAACACCTGTGATACTTGGAGACATGGCAACACTCATAGCAAGAAATTTGTCAGTCAAAAACTAAAATGAACATGAGAGCTGACTTGCAACATACCTGGGTGAATGATCATGAATTTTGCGCAATTTTAGCCGGGAGGTTGGGAGATCGACTGCTACGATTAAACAAGGCACAGTCCAGGCTGCTGGGAGATTGACTGACTGTAGGAGTTGCAAAACATGCAATCTAGTTGGGTAGTTGGCTACTGGGATTGTGCAATGCGTGATTCTAGTTGGGAAAGACTACTGGCCCATGGATATATTTGCGCAAATTTTTGAGCCAAGCAACCACTGACCTCCAGAAATGCACAATTCAGTTTAGGAGGCCAGTGTTGGGCCATAATGTGTAAATCTGGAGAGGAAGGTGAGCCTTCCTTCTTTAGATTATGCAATGCAGCCTTGGTGAAGGTAGAGACTGGGCCAAGGTTGGCTTGACTCATCGACGGGCAACTGAAAGCAAGTAAGTCAATGAAATGCATGGTGACACTAAGTGATAGAAGAAGTGATAAACAATGCATGCAAAACATGAGTGAAGGATTGAGAAAACAGATCAACATGCATGTGGGTGAGGTCATTCGCTAGTTGGGTGAATGTCTGTGCAAACCAGTTTCATGCATGTGACAATAGTGAGATAGCAACAAAAATTGAAATAGAGCTAGGACAAGCTAGTATACATGTAAACTACAACAAGCGTTCAAAGAAATCAAGCAAACAATACTCATACAAGCGAAAAACCCAGAAAGCAACATAAATGCAACACATGGCATGACAAGCAAGCTTACCCCAAAACAACTGAGATGAATGTGTTGATTGCTCCTATATGTGATATGGGATGTCAGAGCTACAAGGTTGATGTGAGGAATGAGCTCTGTAGTGTCCAGTTGATGAGTTTTGATAACATTGAGGTTGTGACGTACATACCACAAAGCTAGGGGAAGCGACACTTGGAGGGAGGTTTCTAAATTACTCACTGCATGTAACCTCCAATTGCTAAACATAGATCCATGAAACAAAGGGTGCCTTTGCATGCTTCCTTGGGAGAAGTAGCCTATGCATGCAAGTATATTTTTCTCGGTCCGGAGGGAATTGGTCAACTTAGCTACACATGCAAGTGACTGCTCAACTGCTGGAGAGAAATGCATATTTCTTACTATTAGGCGGGTTGACTGCCCAAGGGGATTACACAATTTCTAGGGAGAGCAGCTGATTACTGCCCAGATTTGCACAAATCCTGGGCTGAACATCCTGTTGATGGGAAAAATTGCGCAAATCCTACTGGGAGGGTTGGGTGGTAGGATTACGCAATCCTAGAGCCCAGTAGGCTATCAGAAAAAATTGTGCAATTCTTGGAGGGAAGGCTGGTTTCCCTTTGGAAATGCACAAATTTCACTGGGAAGCTGCTCAACCTGCAGCTGGACCATGTCCAAGTGAGTAGCCTATGAATGGAAAATATCAAAATGTTGATTGACAGGCTACCTTTGAGCAAGAAAGACATTGAAGCTTGAGGAATTGACAAGGAAAGGCAAGCTACTATGAAGGTTGGTAGGAAGGCTCCAAAACAGGCTACTACAACAGATATTTAATGATGTCATTAAGACAATGTTAACCATATCCATTCTAGAGGTATGTAAACTAAACAATATTATTGCTTGAATAACAAAGGAGTTGGATCATTCTCTATGATCTCCTATTATCACATTTGAGAGGATCTTAAAGAAGAAGTTGATCAATGGGTTAAGCTAGCCACTAAGTTAAGCATCAGTGCCTTAATTTTCCTATTGGTGTGTCTGGCCATTTGTTGAGTAATTATCTTGGTTTTAGGCAGTTTGTTGGCCTCTGTATTTTGTCTTGGACCATTTATAATGAGATCAAGTTCAACTCTAAACAAGGGACTAGGGAAATCATGGTATAGGTTATCTAGAAGCTACATTAGTAGGCATTGAGTTTGTTTCTTGCCTAGTACTTCACCTGTTACTTTTCCTTTTGGCTTAGGTCCTTAAAATAATATTAGTGAAAATTGGATGTTGATTGAATCTTCATGTTGTAGTGTCGATATTTTTGTCTATATGTGGAACGTTTTTATCTAGATAATGGTTGCATCTAGATATAGGCATATTTCTCACTACTCTCTCTATTGGTTTAGTCCTATAGGAGTATATCTATATAGATTAGGGATTGGTTAAGGTCTAGAACCATAGTGAAGGAAAGGTTTCATGTGCAAGTGAAGTAAGGTGTTTAGACACTGCTAGTTGTATTTTCTTATCTTCATTAGTTTTTGGAGTTGAGGTTCTATTTTCTTGTGCATAAACATGGGAGCTTCACTGAGGGAGAAATACCATACCACATGTGCTCATACTGGGGGATATATATTGGGGGAAAAATGACATAATATATTGAGCATATAATAGGGGGTAAAGGGTTTTTAGATTGACAGACATAAAAAATGGAGCTCAAAATTCATGAAAAAATATAAAAGTGTATAAAAAATGCTAATGAAAAAAATGGATACCTACAATATCAAGTTAAAGTAGGTTTCTTTTTTTTTTTTAAATTGGGAAGGTGTATTGGGTTCATATTGGTAGGGGGTTAAATAATGTGAGTTTTAGAGGTATTTTCCAATATGTAGTCAAATTAGGGGTATTGTTTAGTATGCCACAAATGCACGCAATATGTCATAGGTTCGTTGAGTGAAGCCCCCGTGTACATAAACTTCTTTATTGAAAGTTCAAGTTATGATCATTGAGATTTTAGAAGCTTTGGTACCAAACCTTGTTTTTTTTCACGGAGAAAATTGCTTATGCTAGTTTAGTTTCTCCTCATTAACTTCATTGTGCATGTTTGGATAGCATGGACAACATGGATGTGTAATAATTCCGTAGGGTTTTGTGAAGACATGAGGAGCTTATTCACTCCCACATGAGTACTTTTCTATTTATGATCTCCAAATTCATAAGAATGAACATAGTTGCGTTTCACAAACAAACAAATTCGATTAGTTTATTTCATCCTTAAAATAGAAAGTAACATACTTTGTAACCTATTTCTTAATCTTAAAAAAGAAATGTATATATAGCTTTATAGCTTAAAAAACACGAAATAGAGAATTTAATCCCAACCAAACTTTAACCAGAGAAGATAATTCATTACATGAAGAACCCAATGGATATGAGAGGCAAACACTCCCCACAATTCGATGAGACATGTCACTTGGAAGCCAACTTGAGACATAATTTCTTAAATGTTATAAGTTTCCTTTTATAAGCTAAAACAACGGCTTGTTTTTGTTAAAAAAATTGAATCAATATTTTATGAACTATGGTTAACCTTAACCTTAACTTTTTACAATTATACTCTTTCCATTTTAGTTTTAAAAAAATATTTAAAAAGTTCCATTAAATTAATGCCTCAATCAAATTTTGTGCGTGAAATCATTGAAATCACACAAGGCCACGAAAGGGGAATCCAAAAAGCATTGAAAAGATTAAACCTTTAGAAACCAGGAAAAGTAAAGGTATTATGAAATGATTTCCTAATGTACTTCTAATTCCATGAAAAGCAAGAAAAACGAGAACAAAGATCAGCTCACTTTATATAAATTGATTAATAAAATCACAATTCAATTTTCTTATTATATCGGCAAGTTATATTTATTGTAATTAGTTTATGGTAAAATTTGATCACTTAAAATTTCCAATCAATTTATAGAATTTATTTAAGTTTAAAAAAAAATATTAAATTGATTTTTTTAAATAAAAAACTATTTTAAAAATTTTTGAAAATATAGATTTTTTTATTGATTTAATAAAATGATTAATTTTATAAAGTTTTTAATAAATTTATCAGAATTAAAATTTATTTAAAAGAAACACTCATTAAATCGTATAAAAATATACGTGTCACATCTTAAAATTTACCAATGCTATAAAAATACATGTTACATATTAATATTTAATAATGCTATAAAAACACACTTATTGCATTTTAATGTTTATGAATTGTTTTATTACTTCATTAACTAAACTCTCTTTGTACACTTTCATCCCTATAAAAGAGGCCTTGGAAGTGATCTATCGCCTAATAGATCCAGATACCGCTCATCTGGTTGAGGTATGTCTCACTTCCACGTTCTTCTGTTTCGAAGGTGAGTTCTTTGAACAGACCTGTGGTGTTGCCATGGGTTCCCCCCTCTCCCCGATTGTGGCGAATCTTTTTATGGAAGATTTCGAAGCCAAATCTCTAGCCTCGGCTCGTCTCCCTCCTAGGCTTTGGAAAAGGTATGTAGATGACACTAATGTCATATGGTCCCATGGCCATGAGGAGCTGGATCGTTTCTTCAATCACCTCAATGGCCAGTCCTCAGCTATTAAGTTCACCATGGAGAAAGAGGTCAATGGTTGCCTCCCTTTCCTGGATATTCTTATTTCTAGGAAGAAGGATGGTTCTCTCTCCCACTCTGTGTTCCGTAAGAAAACACACACAGAGAAGTATCTTCACGCCGATTCCCTTCATTTCCCTGCTCAAAAGATGGGTGTTCTTAACACCCTGGCTACTCGTGCCCTCAGGATTTCGGATAATGAGAGCTTGGATAGAGAGAGATCCCACCTCCTTGATGTCTTTGTGGAAAACGGATATAGTAGGCACCTAGGTCGGAAGGCTTTCCTTAAAGCCTTTAGAAATGCGTTTATTAAGAAAGAACCTAAGGAGCGCCATCTAGGTGTCCATCTTTCCTATATCCAAGGGACCACAGACAAGATTGCTCAGATCCTTAGAAGGTTTGATATTCACTCAACCTTCAGGCCCCTCAGAACCATTCGTAATTCCCTTCAGTCGGTAAAAGATCATGTTAACCCTAAAGACATGAAGGGTGTTTATTTGATTCCTTGCTCATGTGGGACATCCTATATAGGGGAAACAGGGCGCTCCATCCAGCAGAGAATTTGCGAACATGCAGCTAACCTGAGGCATGGGAGAACAAAGTCTTCAGCCTTAGTAGAGCATGTGGACAAGACCAAGCATCAGGTCTGTATAGAGGAGGCCAAAGTTATTGCCAAGGTGGCTCAGTTCCATCATCGTAAGTTAAGGGAAGCTATAGAAATGGAAAGAAGACCTAACAATCTCAACAGAGATGATGTCTGGAAGGTAAGTAGATGCTGGATCCCTGCCCTGTCTTCTTAGTGTTTTTTCCTTTCCCCCCCCCCCCGCTCCTTTGTTCATCTGGGCTGCTTGCATCGTTCCCCCTGATGCCTTATGTTTCTTCCTTTTCCTCCTTGATCTAGGGTTTCCTTTGGATTTTCTCCTGTCCTTCGCCTCCTGTGTCTCTTTGTCGCTCTTCCAGGTTGATCTCTTTCCTTAGTGTTCGTATAGTATAATCTCATCTATTATATAGATTTATATATAGATATATATCGCTGGAAATTTTATATTCTCCTTTATTTATTTATGATTATTATTATTAGTATTATCATTCTACTTAAT
>APFE031060653.1:150950-170366 GCA_000404065.3 Pinus taeda | reverse complement strand
AATAGTAGTTAATAATATTATCATTAATATTAACTTTTGGCTAATACTACTAACTAATAATCTGAGTAATAATATTATAATTATTACATGGGCTATTATTGTATTACGTATAAAAGTTCAGTTACAACTGAATCATAAGGTTAATTTTATTCATTAGGAAAAGGGGTCAAAAGAAATGATTAATATCAATTAAACCAGATTGAGGGAGGAACACAAGATAGGCCGAAAAGAGGAGGCTAGGAAGACAGGGCTGGGATCCAGCAACTGCTAATCTTCCAGCCGTCATCCCTATTAAGATTTATAGGCCCTTTTTCGATTTCAAGGGCCTCTCTGAACTTCCGATGGTGAAACTGCGCAACTTTAGCAATGACACGAGGCTCTTCAATACAGACATGATGTTTCATCTTCTCGGCATGCTCTGCAAGGGCTGAGGACTTGGCCCTTCCATGTTTTAAGTCTGTCGAATGCTCATTAATCCTTTGATTAATATAGCAACTAGTCTCACCAATGTATGGTGTCCCACAAGAATAGGGAATGACATAGACGCCCTTCATGTCTTTAGGGTCGATAAGATCTTTAACACATCTAAGAGATCCACGGATGGTATTAAGGGGTCTAAAGGTTGCAAGGACATTGTGCTTCTTCAGAATCCTGGCAATCTTGTCAGTGGTTCCTTGGATGTAAGGAAGGTGAACCCCCATGACACAATCTTTAGGATCTTTACGGATCGAAGGCTCCTTATGGGCCTTGAGGAAGGCTTTTTGACCCAGGTGCCTACTGTAACCATTCTTAACAAAGACATCTAGGAGATGAACATTCTCCTTTTCCAAGCTCTTTTCATCAGATATTCTCACAGCACGGGTAGCAAGCGTGCTAAGAACACCCAACTTCTAAGCGGGGAAATGACGGGAGCTAGCATGCAGATATTGATCAGTATGAGTTTTCTTTTGAAACACCTGGTGAGTAAAGGAACCATCCTCATTCTTAGAGATGAGAACATCCAGGAATGGAAGACATCCATTGACTTCCTTTTCCATAGTGAATTTAATGGCGGAGGACTGGTTATTGAGGTGATGGAAGAAAAGATCCAACTCACCAAGACCATGAGACCAAACGACACCTGTGTCATCTACACATATCTTCCATAGCTTCGGTAAGAGATGAGAGGAGGCCAAAGATTTGGACTCAAATTCCTCCATAAAAAGATTAGCGACAACCAGGGACAAGGGGGAGCCCATGGCGACTCCACAAGTTTGCTCATAGAACTCTCCTTCGAAGCTGAAAAAGGTGGAAGTAAGGCACAACTCAACCAACCGAGCGGTATCAGGGTCAATACGCCTGTTGATAACCTCCACGGCCTCATTGATGGGAATACAAGTGTAAAGGGAGACTACGTCAAAACTTACCAGAATGTCCTCGAGTTCAAGCTTAATTCTCTTAAGATCATCAATAAATGAGGTAGAGTCTTTGACGTAAGACTCTGTGCGACCAACTAAGGGTCTCATCTTCAAGGCGAGGAATTTAGCAAGGAGGTAAGTAGGACCACCTATGGTATTGACAATGGGCCTCAAGGGAACCCCTTCCTTGTGGACCTTTGGAAGGCCATAGATCCTAGGCGTAATGGGGTTGCCCTCTATGATTTTTTGGGAAAGAGGATTAGTGAAATTACACAACTTGATCGCAAGAGCGACTGCTCTAGAAACCCTTTTAAGAGGATTTTTAGCAAGTTTTTTATAGCTTCCACTATTGCAAAGATGATCTATCATCTTATTTCTGTAATCTTCTATGTTCAGGATGATGGCGGCCCCTCCTTTATCCGCTTTCAAGACAACGACATCATGATTCTGGTTTAAGGTTTTAAGAGCCTCAAGCTCAGCTTTGCTGATATTACTCCGGGGAGGTTTTTCTCTCCTCAAGGCCACAACACAATCTTGCATGATCATGTCTTTAGTCTTATGAGGAAGGTTCTTAATGCCAAATTCCACATCGCAGATGATGTCTTCAACAGGAATTTTTCTAGGCGCTAAGGCGAAATTAAGACCTTTTCCTAAGAGACTGAAAACAGAAGGGGGAAAGGAAAAACTGGACAGATTGATTACCTTATTTTCTGGGGGGATATGACGAGAATGTCCTCTAAGGCTATAATTATTGTTATTGAGGAATTTCTTACTATTTTTATTATTAAAACTATTCACCTCGAAATTCTTATACTCATTCCTAACTGCTCCCTTCTTATTATAATAATTATTAATATCCACTTTACTATTATTAGGATTATCGTCCTCATCTTTACATAAATTATTAATTACCTCATCCCTCGTTATTATATTATCATAGTTATTACAATTCCTATGGTTATTATTTGTTATACTATTATTGTACTTAATAATATTAACATTATTAATACTATTGCATTCCTGATTCTTTTTACCATCATTATTATTATTATCATACATATTGTTACTATTTAATATACTATTATTATAAACTATAATACTCTTATTATTCTTATATTTATTACCACTTTCATTATTAAAACAATCGCAGAAAGGGGCAAACTCACCTACGCACAAATCAGAAGGGTTGTTAACCGGGACACTCTCACCAAACCCGCACATGTAAGAGTCCCCACACTGAGATGCACCCGAACAGCCGTCGCTCAAATCCGCAGGGAGCTTACCGTAATTTTAATTTTCCAAAATTTAAAATTTATATTTAAAGATTTATATTGAAGAAGAATATCAATATTATTTTTAAGTTTTATAAGACAAACAACTTTTTAAAGGTCTTAAAGATAAGAAAAACTCATTCACTATCGAGGTATTTACAAAATTCTCTGCTCTTATGACAAATCTTGTATTGGGCAAACACTAATCATTCTGTCCCGACCTTTCTTAAAGAACATATCATTTACACAGATCATAATGGTCTCAACAAATATGAGATTATTGAACTCTCTAACAACACTAAGCATGGTATTTGTCTTGATTACACCAAAGTCATGGGGTATGCTCCTTATTATTTGACCCATATTGTTAGATAAACCTTATAAAAAGAAAAACATCCTAATAACTTTAATCACAAATATATAAATTTAATGCATCTTGGCAATATATTAATCAATGTCTTCACCCTTAAATTAATAATTGATCAATTTATTATATCTTGTTATTTCATTTTTGGATTTTTCTAGTTCCATTGGTTTCCATATTATTCTTATGTATTTATGACATTATATTCAAATTTAATCATGTCACTTTACTTTTCTTATTTCTATTATCATCCCCTTATCTAAAAATAAGTAATCATTCTTAGTTTCATATATATTATTTTTATCTATTGATCACTTTTTGTATAAGAGGCAGGTACTAAGCAACAATGCTGCATATTACACTTGTTAATATTGTTTTCTAAAAAAACATTTAATTTTGTTTCATTTAGATTTTATGAACAAAAACAACAAAATACTAATTCTATATAAAAAATTATTATTGAAAACAATATATAACATTGAATTGTTCTATCATTAAAATAAAAAACAATATTAAATATAATAATATCTCAATAAATTTTAAATAATAATAATATAAGAGTAGTAAAGAAAAATACATGAATGAAATAATATATATTGAGATGATCTAGTACTTATATAATATGAGATTGATTTTGTCTATTTATTATTATACCACTAGGTTATCAGACCTTCCCCTAATGTGGACCTATGTTATTCAGATAAGGGACATGTGTTATTCAGATAATCCAATCAACGATTTCATTATGCACTGCGTAAACCCCCTAATACTTAGATTTCATTATATTTTATATAGAAAATTTACTTACTTTGCCAATTCATCTCAACTCAGAGCTCTCACTATATATAAATTCATTATAAAATAATGAAAAAATTAAAATTATTTTGCTATAATAAATTTTAAATGGTTCTACTTTCCACTTAGTGGAATCTGCAACTTCGTGCATATAGACAACTACCACTATTTCACCAAGGCGAAAAACTATTTCATAAATGCCACATGTGTCAACTATATGGCTGCCACCAAGTAGAATGACTATTTCATAAATGCCACAAGGACTAGCTTACAAGGTGTCTCCAGAGACTTAAACCCACACAACTGGGGACACGAAACATGTGCCATGCCACTCAAGGTAAATTCCTTTGACTAATTATATTTTTATTATTAAAAATAATTAATATATGAATTAAACATATATACATTTAAAAAAGCATGTAACACAATTTTTAACTATGGAGATTCATTTATCTTTATCATGGAGATTCTTAACCGATAAATAAGCCTTCATACAATACCATTGGCATAAATTATCAATACCACATGCCTAAGAAACCACACTCATATATATATATATATATATTATTTTATAACTTTTATATATATATATATAAATATGAAAAGTAAAAAGAAAGGGTATAAGTACCTGGAGTCCTATATTTTTATAGGATGACTTGATTGTAGCTGTAATTTGTGTATATGATGATATTGTAAATAATGTTTTATCCTGCAAATTATTTCTAAGGAAAAAATGAGAAAAAGATTAAAAAACCTTAGGATAAATTAATAAAAAGGCTTGCAAATCAAAATTCGCCTTTAGAATAGATTAATCATGCTTAGGATAAATTAATTAGGTTTAGAATAATTAATCGTGTTATTTAATCACGATTAACAATTTGTAATAAGGCATCTTATGCTAAAGTTTTGGTTTTATGATAAAGTCGAAGATGACAAAATGGTTTGTCAACTTGTGATATGGTGGGTGCATATTTCAACGGCCACGATCTACCCTGCTCGATCAACGATGAGGGACCAATTTTTCTCCCCCTGCAGTCCATTCTATCGTTATCCATATGGGGGGGTGGGGTGTCCAAAAAGTGGATTCGCTATTCACTGGCCCCATGATATGTGGCAAGCGTTCATCACTTCGCACCCCCCCACCCAATATTCCTTACTAGCTACCCCCCCGAAAACCACTCCTACCTCCCGCCAATATAAACTCCCACCATTTCATTCTAACCACCACATCCCTACATCACATTCACTCCCCTACTGCCACATACCTCCTCCTGCTCGACCCCACTCTCACATACCACTCCATTCCCACACCTTCCTTCCGCGCTCACACGTCAACTATTTCTGCCAACCATGTGCCTCCACTTTATCCCCCACCTCCATGTCACCTCCTGCCTCCACATCATATATCCATTTCATCCCATTCTCACTAGATCAATAGTGAGCATTGGCAATTAAAGTTAGCACCGAGTTGAAAAAATGGTCAGTTAAAACTATGTTTTTTCTTATACAACAAAGTCATTTCGAGCGTGGTTTACAAACAAATGAGAACAAAATTTCTCAAAACCAAAAGAGGTTTTTGTCCAAAATAGACCCATTTAAAAAATCATGTCTCTGATTTCTAACAACTTTTATGGTTTGAGAGATTCACATGAATATTTGAAGGCATATTCTCTAGAAATTTCCTGTTTTAAACCATTGTTTTCAAATGTGGTTTCCGAACAGATGGTAATTAATTTTCAAAAATTGAAAGAGGTTTTTGTTAGTAACACCTTCATCTACAAAAACATATCTCCGTTTGTGTACCAATATCAAAGGGTGATATATTCAAAGGGATCATTTGACCCTATTTTTCAGACATTTTGTGAGGAAAAAGCTCATGGGAAGTTAGTGACTTGGATGCCACCTCATCAAATAAGACTTGCTATCAAATTTGAATTTTTGTTCCTTATCACCAGAAATCCTCAAAGATAGTGCCAAGCAGATTCATTAGTTTTGAATGTCCTATATTTTATTCCTATTTTTGTAACACATTTTTTAGATATTTGTAATAAATCTTGATATTTTTTTATCAAGATATTTTGTGAAGATTTGGTATAAATACTTCATCATTTGAAGTAATAGATGGTTGGGACTTGTATGAAGAAAATTACTTGTATTGTAAAGCAGCTCATAGAGCCACCATTGATCATATTCTCAATAATACAGTGCAATCATTATAGGATTCTTGTGTCTTTTTTATTGGTGAAGTGCATCTCTCTTTGTCAATTTGTTTTATTTTTATTCTCATATGTGATTCTAGAATCTGAATTATTCCAAGAAGATAAAGAACAAAATTTGTTTGAATGTACACTTTGTCTCTGGCATAAGAATAACTTTTATGTTTTCCACTGAATATTAAAACCAGAATTCTTAACTGCTTTGTTGTTTAATTGGATCTCTAAATCTTTTCCTCTCCTTCACACCATAGATATTAAAGGTTCCAGTGAATTTGCCTAACCCGCCCTGTAAGTTTAGCTTGTAAACTCTGTATTTGATAACCTCAAACCTGTGACTCCATTTTCCCAATGGCCTTTCTTCCCAGTTTCAACCCAACAACACAAAAAACCCAAACCTGAACTTAATAGCTAGCCTAATAATTTCAGTCAAACAAAGCTAAATCATAAAGAGAGACCCCTATCTGAAACTGGAAGGGCTAGATTCCTATTTTCCAAAGTGGTTTTGTGGTTACCTTTGCAATTTCTTTCACAACTTTAAGAAATTACAGAGAGTTAACAATACCTTTAACATAAATCTCAACCTTCTATTCTCATTACTACTAAAACTAGCATAACTGGATATAAATTAAATAGTTAGTAAACATGGATAAACATGAATCCATGATAAACATCAAATCACTTAATCCATTATACATTATAAGGCATAAGTTATAACTTTATTATAAAAAGAATTAGTATATAAGTTAAATATATATACATTTAAAATAACAAATTAACAGCCCAAGACCAAGAGGCATCTGGCAAGAGTGAAAGTCTGCCCCCTTACGATCCATCAACGGGTTATTCCAGGTGGCGTGATTTTCCTTGAATAAGGGTGATGAGTAAGCTCGCATTATCAATTAGCAGCGAAAGATGGTTGTCCTTAGTGCTGGTTTGACAATTGAGTTATGATAGGTTTTCCCACCTGTGAAAAAAAAAGAAAAAAAGAAAAAGCAACAAGATTCTTAATCATGGAGATTTACCCTCACTTTATCATGGGGATCCTTAATGTGTAAATAGACTTTATTACAATATCATAGCTTATCAATATCACTTGCCCAAATCACCATAATTCACTTCATATGTCACTTCTTAATTAACCAATTTAATTAAAAGGACAAAAAGGGCATAACTATTTGGGAATATTACTATGAATACTCTAGAATATTCCATGGAGGTTAATTCTCTACCATCTAGTTAATAATTATTAATAATTAAATTAAATTAAGAAAACTCTATTTAAAAATAGGCACGTCTACATAATTATTATTTCAATATATTGTAGAAATTAAATACCTATTATTTATTGATTAATTATCAATATTTGAATTAAAAATCTAAAAAATATATTCCACAAAGATAATAAGAAATAAATATACATTATATAAAAAACATGAAAATTGTGATTTACAAATTACATTGAGATGTTAAAAATGGAAGACACTAAATATATTCATCAAATTGAGCAGCTCACAGGTGAGGAACTTCACCTGGAGACACTCTACAACTTTCTCACTAAGCATCAAGAATATATAGTTTACAAGTGAATATGGGAGTTAGAACAACCACCTAGAATGTAGGAAAAAGTTCCTAATCTAAGTCTCACGCATAACTAATGAACATACTCTCTCCAATAATACATTTCTCCATTAATTTCAACACTCCCCCTTAATGGAAAAAGGGTTCACTAGTACTCCTAACATCTCCCTAAAAAACTCAGATTTCCTTTGATTGAACCTTCTCCCTAAGAAAGTGAAACTGCGTATCAATATGATTTGTGTTTTTATGAAACATTGGATTATTTGCAAGTTTGATTAAGCTCTAGTTGTCACATATGATAATTGTTGCATCGTTTTGTTCTTCTTCGGCATCCTCGAGAAGTCTCCTCAACCAAACTGCCTCACACATTGCTACACACATTGCTTGATACTCTTCTTTTGTTGAAGACAAGGATAGAATGTTCTGCTTCTTGTTTTTCCATGCAATGACCCCATACCTAATGTTGAATGCATAACCTGTTACATATCATCTGTCATCCATATTTCCGACCCAATCTGAATTTGAAAAACCTGTCAATCTAACATCAAACAAATCAGTATATTTAATACCAAAGTCTAAGGTTCCTTCAAGATACCTTAAGACGCCTTTCGCTACAACCCAATGGTTCTCAAGTGGCTTTGACATGAATTGGCTTAATACTTTGACTGCAAAAGCCAAATATAACCTAGTTGTAGTCAAGTAAATTAGACTCCCAACCAGTTGTATATACAATGTTGCATCGACCTCCTTAGAACCATCATTATTCTAAAGATTAATATTCTATTGTAAAGGCAATGTGGCAGCTTTGTACTGATCCATTCTGAACTTTTTCAATAACATCTAGACATACTTTCCTTAAGACAAAAAATTCTGGCCATAATCCCTCCAGACATGAATACCCAAACAATAGTGTAACTCTCCAAGGTATTTCATCTCAAAAACTTGTGACATCTTCTCTTTATTTAATGAATTCATCAACATTTACTGTAATGATAATATCATCTACATATAAAGAAATCAAAACAATTTTTCCCTCTTCACCAAGTATGTATACAGATTAGGGTCATTCTTTATTCTTTTATAACTATGATATAGGAAAAAATAATTAATTTTATCATACCATGACTTGGGTGCCTGTTTTAGTCCATATAGTGATTTCCTCAATCTATAGGCTAAATGTTCCTCCCCTTGTTTAACAAACCCTAAGGTTGCATTAAATACACTTCTTCTTTTAATTCCTCATTTAAGAATGAAAATTTCACATCTGGTTGGTGTATCATCGAATGATGTTTGGTAGCTAAAGAAATTAGCATTCTAATTATGTTTAATTTAGCTACAGGGGTGAAGGTTTCCTCATAGTCTATGCTTTCTTTCTGCGAGTACCCCTTTGCAACCAGCCTAGCTTTATATTTGCCTATGCTCCCATCTACTTTAAATTTAGGCTTGTATAACCTTTTGCAACCTATGGGTTGTTTGCCTTTAGGTAGTTCAACTAGATCCCAGGTATTGTTTTTAAGTATTGACTCATATTCCTCTTCCATGGCTTCCTTCCATTCACTATATTGAATTTCTTCTTTAAAACTAGAGGGTTCAACAACATTTAGCATACTAGTTATAAGAGCATGATCCCTATATCTTGATGGCAACTGAATTTGCCTATCTGATCTCCTGAGTGGTGGACTGGCTTCAAATCCGTTTGATCATCCCTTGGTGGACTTGGCTAGCTAACTGCATCTGTACCATCCACTTCTTCCTTTTTGTTGTTGTTGTTGTTGTTATTGCCCATGGTTGTCCCTTGTTTCATCACTTCCATCTTCCACCAGCAAAGGCATGTGTGATTCTTCATTGCATCTATCATGGTTTCCATCATCAACCTTCTCATGGAATACTACATCTCTTCTTGAAAACACTTTATGATTAGAGGGATTAAACAATTTATAAGCTTTAAACTCTGTGTAGTACCCAACAAAAATGCATTTAATGGCCTTTGAATCCAGTTTCTTCAATAGTCTTTTGGAAAATAAGAAAAATCTTGGAGCCAAAAACTCTTAAATGATTAACTACATGCTTAAAACCTAATAAAGCTTTGAATGGAGTTATAAAATCAAGGCTTTTTGTTAGACTCCTATTATTCAAATATAATACAATATTTATTTCTTGTGCCCAAAATCCATTAGACAGGTTCTTACCTTTTAACATGCCCTGCGCACATGCCATAAGGGTTCTGTTCTTCCTCTCTACAGCCCCATTATGTTGAGGAGTGTGGAGTACTGTGAACTGCTGAAATAACCCATGGTCCTTGCAATACTTGATGAAATTACCCTTCTTGTATTTTCCCCCTTGATCTGAGCGGAAAATTTTGATGAATTTCCTTGTTTGTTTTTCAATCATGGTTTTGAACTCTGTAAAATATTAAAAAGTATGACTCTTATTTCTGAGAAAATATACCCAAGTAAATCTCGTGCAATCATCAACAAATAATAAGAAATAATAGGCACCACCTAATTACCTTATCTGCATCGGCCCACATAAATCAACGTGCACAAGTTCTAAGTATATCTATCTTCTTTCAATGTAAGTTTACAAGAAAATCATCTTTTTGCATCTTCCCAAGAGCACATGTTTCCCAATCAACATGAACATTCTTTAAAACAGGAAGAACATTTACCATTGAAGATTGTCATGTGGGTGGAAGCTCCTGAGTCCACAAACCAAGTTTATGCTTCATCATCCTCAGCAGAGAACACAGAATCAGATATAAACAATCTTAGATTTTGATTCTGATATTCATCAACAAAATTCCCTCCATGCTTCATATGTCAACGTCAAGTTTCATCAAGCCTATTCTTATGACAATATTTAGCAATATGACCAAATCTACCATAGTAAAAAAAATTGGTTGCTGAATCACTTCTGTTCAAAGACATACCTTGAGGCGACTTTCTCCGTGGTGTACCTCCACTTTTTTGTCCTGCAATTTCCTTCCCTTTGAAGGGAGTCTTCTTCTCCATTAAATAAAGATCTAAACTTTGGAGTTTTAGAGTCATCTTCCTTTCTTCCTCTTCCATCAGGATCCCTATCAATTATTCAAATTTGGGGGCTTTCTCTCTCACATTCAAGCCTGTTATAAACATCTAATAGTCATTAGTCATACCATTCATGGTAATCGTGACAAGATCAGTGTTTGACACTGTCTCCCCTATGTCGCCAAACTTATCTCTGATCTCCTTGATTCGAGAGATGAATGAAACCACTGATTCATTCTCCTCCATTCTAATGGAGATAATATTGCTATTTAGAAACAACAGTTGATTTGTTTTTTGTGCACCCATCTAAGAGGGGTCGCATAAAGAGAACCATTTTTTTGAGATCTAGAGAGAGATCTTTTTTTTTTTAATTGCTGGAGGTCGAAAGTATTTTCGAGGTAGACTTATCAAGATGAATAACTAGATGGTAGAGGCATACATGAATGAGAGAAATAAGCTCGACGGATCCAATTATTCTAATTGGAAATTCAAGTTGTAGACCCTACTTGAGGGGAAAAACACATGGGCGATTGAAAGCAGTGATGAATTGAAGTCAACCATAGATACAAGTGGAACAAGAACAACAATCCAAGACTGGGAAAAGAGGGAGAATAAATAAAAAGTGTTGTTAAAATTTTCAGTGAAAGAAACTGAGCAACTCAAAGGTGAGGAGCTTCACCTGGAGACTACATCTAGCAGAACGCTCAAAAAATTTCTCACTAAGCATCAAGAATATATAGTTTACATGAAAATAGGGGAGTTAGAACAACCACCTAGAATGTAGGAACAAATTCATAATCTAAGTCTCACACCTAACTAATGAACAAAATCTCTCCATTAATTTCAACATGAGACTCATAGTTTTCACAAAAATGTCTACTACTAATTGAAAAAAAAATTATGTAACTAAAAACGGAAAGACCAAATTATGTAACTCAAAAGGGAAAGACAAGACCAATGAAACATATTTTAGTAAAACAACATGAAAAAAAGAGGAGGAAATCTAATTGTTGAGGTGGAAAGAATTTTGGATTTGACTACACACAATTCATCATTTGAAAGTATATTTCAAACAAATGATTGAGCCTATTTAAGCCAACCAAATGCGTAGGAGTGTTTGTCCTTCAAGAAGTCTTTGTAAAAAGAAAGAAGGGAGTTAATGAATTGTACCAATTTTTTCAATCAAGCTCTCATGTGGCAGATTCTTCGGTCATCTTGACAACCAATGTTACTATTTGAAAGGAAAAAGTCTAGCTAGGGAAGGAAATTATTTGGATCTCTCTCTCAAGTAGATCTCTCCTCTAGATGACTCCAAATCTAGGGTCCTTATAGCACAACTTCCCTCTAGTAAAGGGAAGAAATTAATTTTCTCTCCTTAAACATCATAGGAGTAAGGGAAAGCTCCAAAGTAAATTCCTTTAGGAGATTAATACTGAAGCATAGTCCTTCATTGATTTTTTTTCATGAAACAATACTTTCAAAAGTTAGAGCAAAGGAATTTTTTTCAAAAATATGGCTAGGGTGGTGAGTCTGTGTTGTAGATGTTGAAAGTTTGTCAGGAGATTTAGTTTCTTTATGGGACACTCATCAGGATTCCCTAGAGGTTTCTTCTTCAAATGCAAGCATTATTTTAGAGGGGTTGTTGAGAGGTTTAGATATAACTTCTACAATGGCGAACTACTATGGGTCATATGAGGAAATGAAGGCTTTCTAAGACTCCTTCCATCAAAGAGGCCTGTTGGGAAGTAAAAATATTATTTTGGCTAGGAACTTAAACATGACAATCTCATCCAATGAAGTTTAGGGAAGCAGAGCTAGGATTGACCCTTTGGTTCAATATTTCTTAAATTTGTTTCAGGAAGAGAATCTAATATACATATGCCTAATCCCTTTAGCCCCTACTTGGAGGAACAATCAGGTTGGCTAGGAAGGTTATGAAAAAAGGATAAATCATTTCCTCATTGTGAAAATATTTCATCTATTTTAGGTAGGTATAGGTCATGGATTTTCCCAAAGGGAATCTCACATCACATGCTTATCTTCCTTGAGATGGATTTTATTGAGAAGAGACCTCATTATCTTTTCAGATTCAATAATGTCTAGCTGAAGGATCAATCCTTCAATGCACTAGTTAGAAGTAGTTGGCATAATATAGAGAAGCTTAATTGTCATTCTCAAATGGATAAAATTTCTATAAAACTGAAAGATTTAAGGAACAATGTCATAAGATGGGAAAATGATAAGAAAAAAGAACTAAATGCAGATCTAGAAGCCATTGAGCAGAAGTATATCCATTTTAGTCAATCTATCATTAAAAAATCATTTTTGACTTAGGTTAGAGACCATATTTGTAATTTGTAGATGAGGAAACTCCATATTTTAAGTATATAAGAAAAAACGTAGAGGAAAAAATGTAGGGAAAATTGGATTTCATGCGGAGATGGAATTACTAAGTTTTTCGATAGATATGCAAGATATAGGAAGGTAAAAAATGTCATATGGGAAATTCTAGATGAGAATGGAAGTGTTGTTCCTATCAATTAGGCCTTAAAAAGGATTCTATGACGCATGTTTCCTCTCAGTTCAAACAATCATCTATAAATATCTTATTAGAGCAGATGCAAGTTTTACAATTTTTCGCTTGTTTCTTTTGAGAGGAGGAAGTTGATTGTATTGGGAGGCATGTGTCTTTGGAGGAATTAGAAGAAACCTTAAAGTGTTGCACTAGAGATAAAAGCCTCAAGCTTTATGGATGGACGAATACATTTTTCTATCATTTCTTTGATTTAATATGAGGAGACCCACTAAAAGTAGTGGAGGAATCAAGGATTAAGGGTAGGATAGTAGTCATATAAATGCCACTTATTTATATTTGATTCTGAAACCTTCTAAAGCCACGTCTTTCAACCATTTCAGATCAATCTCTCTATGCAATCTAGTATATAAAATCACATCCAAAACCATTGGGGTAGATGGAAGGACAAATTGGAAGAGGTCATCCTTGTAGAACAATTTGGGTTTTTACTCGACAGACAAATCCATGAGGCAATTGGACTTACTTAGGAGTTCCCGCATTCAATTAAAAAAAAAATAGTGAGAAGTCCTAGTTTTCAAAATGGATATGGTCAAAGATTATGATAGGGTAAATTGAAATTTTCTTAGGCTTCTTCTGATCGAAATAGGTCTGGGTTATTCAGTCACTAGCTAGATCATGGGTTGTGTTTCTTTGGAAAATTTTGTTGATTTAATCAACGGTTCTCCTATGTATTTCTTTCATAGCTCAAGGAGCCTTAGGAAGGGATTCCCCCTGCCCCCCCTTCTTTTTCTGTTGTTCATTGAAGGCCTTAGCATATTGATCCTCAAGGAAAAAAAGGAAATTAGATGGATAAAAGGAGTTAAAGTATCTCACTGTTTAGATAATTACTCACTTGCTCTCTATAGATGATGTGATTATTATGGAGGAAGGAATGGTAGAAGGATGACAAGCCTATAAAAGGAAAGGATAATCATTATTTTTTGCCATGCAACAGGAATGGAAGTCAATATCCATAAATCGATGTTTTTATAACATAATACAGAATCCATTTTTCTAGCTCAGATAACGGATATGTTCCCTATTAAAGTGGAGTCTTTGGACAAGGAATATGATTGTTAGTGGTTGGTCAGGGAAGTGGAACAAAAAATTGGTTGCTAGCATTATAAGTGGTTATCTTTAGGAGGACTCATGGTATTAGTCAAGTCATTGCTTGAAAGCATTCTAGTGTATTGATTAAGCTTGATAAAGGTTCCTTCCTTCATTATTCACAAAATTAGACAAATAATGTTCAACTTTTTGTGGTAGGGTAAGAAGGAAAAGGAAAATATTCACCTTTCTAGCTCAGTGTCTTTATCAAAGCCCAAATGCATGGGTGGATGTGGCTTAATTTTTATTTTGGTTTGGTAAAGCTTTAACATTAAAGAACCTATGGGGGACTTTGTTTGGAAAGGCCTATGGAGTTAGTTGTTAAAGGAAAAGTATATTAAAAAAGACTCTTTGTTGGACTGAATCTAATCCTTTGCATCAAAATCGATGCATGAAGGCTCTCTATTGTGGAGGGGGTTGATGCCATCCTTCTCTTGGATCTTCAAATGGATTATTTGGAAGGTATGAAATGGATATAAAGTTAGGCCAGGTAAAGATCTTTGTGGTGGGAACCCATCCTTCAATCCTTTCTTATTCCCTGGTAGCTCTCCTTAATGCCAAAGGTCCTTATCTTTTGGGCCAAGCCAAAACCTCTTTCCCCTTCATATGCTCTCAAAGTCAGTCGATTATCTCAAGAGACCTAGAATTTCAAGGGGATCTTTCCACAAAATGGGATAATTTTGTTGAATTCCTTTCTAAAAATGGGGTTTTACTTTCGCAAGAAGAGGACAAGTTAGTATGGGATTGGAGAAAAGACACAAGGAAAGTGGTGGCCAGTTCAACTTATAAGGCTATCTCAACTACTTTGTATACCCTTAATATTAAATACTAGACATCTAAACTTTGGAGGTGGAACATTCCTCTCAAGATTAGGATTTTTCTATGGTTGGTACTTGAAAATAAATCCTGACCTTGGAGAACTTACAAAAAAGGGGTTTTAGCGAGCCAAATACTTATTGTCTATGCCTTTTTGGAGAGGAGAGTATAGATAATCTCTTCCTTAACTATAGGATGTCTAAGGATTTATGGGAGAATGTGTTGTCTATGATCAAAATTTATTCTTTGGGGAAGTATAATTATTATGAGGAGTGATTGCAATTATGGGTTTCAAGAAAGAGAATATTTTAAACCCTTCCCATTTTTCTTGCATGGGGCATTTTGAATGTGCGTAATGAGGTCATTTTTTAAAGCCTTCCCCTCTCATCTATTTCAAACAAATGCTACAGTCATTGGATACTTCACGGAGTTCCCATCTAGAGACATAACCAAGTATCCAAGAATGGTTGTTCCTCCTAATAAGTATAGTGTCCTCCTTATAGCTTTCTTTGATGGTGCCTCTCAAAGAGGTCAGTGTGGTGTTGGGTTTGTAATTAAGTTTTTCAATAATCATTTTATGAAAGCTAGTTGAGGGATTGGGTAGGGGACCAACACCAAAAGTGGAGCTCATTTCTTCATGATACCTTCCCATCATTGTGAAGTTAGTGAATCTAACAAGTTTACAGGTTTGGGAGGATTCTAAATGCATTATAGATTTGTTGAAAGGGAGGTTAGACTTACAAGTTTTAAATATTTCTTATTGGAAGTTAAAATTTATGGAGATTGTTCATAATTTTCAACAAATCACCTTCTTTCATGTGTACAAAGAGCATAATGTGATGGAAGATGCTCTATCTAAACATGGTTTGGTTCTAAGTGTAAGCACAATTCATCTAGAGGAATGGAGGGACAATGATCATAAATTCCCATGTTTCTTCAAACTGTTTGAAGACACACCTTGTGTCTCTAGTGGTGATCCTAATTTTTTTATTTGATAAAAATTTATAAGCTTTATTAAGAGTTTCCTAGTCCAATTTGTATTGGGAGACACCTTTTGTAAATTTTTGGACTGATATTTTGCTTCATGCCAAAGAGGCCTTCAAATTTGTCAGATAAAATGTGAGTCATATCAATTTTGCTTTAGTAATTTTCTTTTATTATGGCTAATAATAGAGATAAGAATGATGTGATCTCAATAGGATTATCATTAGAGTCTATAATTTCTTAAATCATAATTTTATATTAGTTATCCTCAAACCAAACATAATACATTGTTAGGTTTAATGATGATGTTTGAAACCTAAACAAGATATAATGGGATATTTTCAATGTATCTTTGATTCAAATTTGAATAGAAAGATACAAAAAACAGAAAAGGTGTGTTTGTCCCAATGGGGCAATATTTTTATATGCAATAAATGTGAAAAAGTTTTGACAGTATAGATAGCAAGGCATAATAAACAATGTAAACTTTGAAACGGGAACTATAAACTCAAAACGGGAACTCTGGCCAAAAAACGCCAAAAAAAATCAAAAACAGTGCTAAAAACGAAAAGTGTGTATACTGGAACGATGGTTTTTTTTTTAGGGACAATTTTGAACATGTTTTAAAAATGGCAGTGAAAACAAAATTTTCGTGAAAAATATAGCTTGAAAACGAAAAAGTGATTATACTGGAACAATGATTTTTTTTTAGGGTCAATCTTCAAAATTTAAAAAAAATGCTAGTAAAATGATCTAACAACATAAAAATGACTCATAACTTCTCATTTACCACCATATGGAAATCAAAAATTTTATTTCAAGAGATGATGCATACATCCGTTAGATAAATTGTCTTAAACAATTATTCAAAATCACTCATATTTTCTTGCACGTCATCAGAATTCACATCTTCAGATGAGTGACTGGATGCTGATGAAGATGTTCCATATTCTTCTCTTTCATCAACTAGTGCCCCATCTGAGTCCACATGCATGCCCATCATTTCGGGTTTCAAAATTCTTCTAGATCTATGATTGGTTTCAGCAGACTCCCATCTCAATATTGTTCCTTCTGGTAACAACCTTTTCAGAATCTCTATCGTCTTGAAGCGAAGAGTTCCCCTCTTTGTTAAATTGAAGTCATAAACAAGTATGTCAACATCCTCCAATTTCAATATGTCTGTGTGGCGACGATTTATATTCGTACCCTTTATTTTTCTCTTTCCGCCATTTTTTTTGTGAACTACCATCTCTGGCTTATACACACCATTGAATGGGTGTGTATTTGTGGCATACCAATGTACTTCAACACTTGTAACATCCTCACTTTCTGTAAAGACCTTTATAACTTTAGCAACTCAGAATGGATAACCATTGAGATCTCCATCTGCTAGCACTGCGATCATGCAACCCTCCTTAATATCCTGTACTAAACCCCTGTAAAAGTCTTCCATGGCTTCGCATTGTGCATGAGACCTTCTGGAACCAATTTACATCTCTCTTTCCTCTTCCTGTGAAGAATTAATGATATCTTGAGACTGTTGTTGTTCAACAATGTTTATTTCCTCATGTGCATTCGACACATTTTGTGGCCAAATAAATGGATTTTTCAAAGTAATTTCATTTGTTCTTGTTAAATGATTCACTTTGATTATTGAAATGACTCCCACAAATGATCAGCAATGTCAAGATCTATGTATTCTATACTTTTTTATTTCTTCTAGGAATCAGAATAATTTATATCCTCTGTTTATGTTGCGTCATTATGAGTCACAACTGATTTAATAACAATATTTTCGATGCAAATATTGGATGATCTTGAATGAACTTCAAAAATTGCAATCCTGATGACGGTGCCCATTCTGTAGTAGTTGAATACTTCTTGCCCCATATTAGTGTTTTCCCATCAATTTTTTTGATACGAAATTGATGTTGGAAGCTAATGTCATTAAGTTGTTAAATGCATTTCCCCTCACCATATGATTCCATAATAAGCCTTCGCATGTCAACAGTTTCTTCCAACACATCAAAAGTAGGCTATGGCATGTATGATTTCTTAATACATTCAATTAATGATGGAAAGCTCCCAGCTTCCTTCCTCTTCAATGTGATTGAAAAACGACTGAACATCTGATCAATATGGTCATGAGTGTGCCCAACAAGAAGGAAACCAACCTTTACCTTCTGAAAAATTCTCAATTCAACGAGCATGTTTAGATATCTAAAAACAACCTGATTTTTGTTTTCACGAAAAGTGTTGTCCAATTGTAGATACAAAACTTTAAGAAGATTACCAGACCAATGAGAAAGCACATCATGAATTGTGGTTATGGTCAGATTTGCATCATTATGAATATTTGGAGCTGTGAAGTACACCTTTCACAACATTTTCCCATTGAAGACCATACAACCGACCAAGTGATATTGAATAAAATTTTCCTCCTCTAAATTTTTGGGTGTGCGAACAAAATGTGGTAAAAGTGTTTTCTTCTATTCCATACCATCAATTATCAAACCCAAATATTTATTCGGATTATCATAACACTTCTTTCAATGCTTGTACAAATTTTTCGTTCATTTGTTTGTTGTTCGTGATGCTCCTGAAGTTATTTGACAATTGAATCTACACAACATAAAAGAAAGCCATTAAGAAATATGTTTTCATATTTGATGAATATACAATTTTAAAAGTTAAAGTTATGAATGCCTACCTCTTTCTGACCCTTCACATTTGTCCCTTTTCAATTTAAGAGAAGCACATGTACTGCAAATCCCCATCCCTGTCTTCTTGGGAATGCGGACATTGTTGAATTCTTTCTTCCATATCTTCACAAAATATTGATATGTAATAAACCGGCCATGTCCCTCAGCACCTTCTGCATATTCTTTGTATAATTTGTAGATTTCGCATCTTGAAAAATTTTTTGGAATATGTATTGTCTCTCTATTTGGCATACACTCTCCATTCTTTGAAAAGAATTCTTTCATCCATGATATTGCAGTATTTGATAATGGCTCAAACTGTCTTTTATGACATACTTCTGAATAAAATGTGGGATCCTTTTCCAAATTTTCTTGAATTCTTGAGAGACGAAAATTCCCAATCGAATGAAACATTTTGAAAGCTTTTCTACACATAAATAAAGTCCTAATATGATAATCATAACCTGACAGTGTAGATTGCATGCACCCAACTAAATATGAATTTTGCATGCTTTTATTCATTGACAAATATCTCTTCCTGCTTTCTAATGCAAATGTGAAATCCATATGTTTCAAGCAATTTTT